>CAIGRP010007192.1:0-31283 GCA_903798385.1 Fraxinus cuspidata
TGTAAGCAACAAAAAGAAAAACCTACAAATGTCATCAAATAGCACAAAAGACCTTAAGGCAGGCAATCAATCGGGTATCCTGGTGTACTTACGACTTGACTTGACCATGTTTTGCAGACACAGTACAAAATTGGCACTCTTTCTCGCAACATGAAATAACTGTGGAGAAGTGCTACATGACAGATCCAAGTCATGCCCAAGTTTTGTGTGAGTTTAAGATCGTTCTAGAGAAATTCAGGCCACAAGATTTAATGAGAACTGGTACTTCAAACTCTTAGGCAGAAGCATGTATCTGACAAACAAATCAAATTTTGGGCTAACATTGGTGTTACCATATGATCTGCAAGGTCTTAAACTATGTAAATATACCCTCCAAAAATAACAACTCCATTAAAAAATGACTTCTAACTTTACTAAGAAATCCTAACTTCTATTCGAAGCAAGTCTTGATAATATTTCATAAAATTTGTTAACGTAGACATATTTTTTTTTCCAAAAGCAGTTTTCTAATATACATGTGACTAAGAGAGATTCTTGAACACTAGTTTTAAGAGCTAAACTGAAAAGTTACTCAAATACTTACCGTTTCATTTCTCACCAAAAACTCCATGCCAACTCAAAAGGGGACGTTTAAATCAAGACAGTGGAATTAGCATTTCTAATATAATATTGCTGCTTTTTCAATTATTTCAATAAATAATAAATTTTCTTGCTTTGATTAAATATTTGATTGACTTTCCAAGTCAAACAAGCACCAGCTTTCAGGAAAATGAGTGTAAAGTAAATGTTTCACCAGACCAGTTTATGTCCAAAATTTATTTTGGTAACCTAGTTTCCTTTGCCAGTGTGATAGAATGAAAGCACTACAAATGCTGAAGGTACAATAAAGATTATCTTGGAGCTCTCAATAGCATACAGAACTCCATAACTGCACTACATCTATATTTCTTATGAGGGGAGAAGAACAAGCAGATGCGTCCAAATTTACATTCACAAAGTTGCACTGGCATTAGTACCTTTCTCCATGGACCAGATCTTGAAGAAGATTGAGGTTGGTGCGTAGACTGCAGCCAGCAGAAGAATAGTGATCAAATACACGTCTCTTTCATAGAAAACCACAAAAAAGAAGGGGGCCAATACCTCTTCAAATTTCTCGAAATTTTGGATGTCTAACTCATCATTGACTTCAGGAACAAATGCAGCTTCCATATGAAATATTCTGTCCCAGTCAATTCCCTCAAACCAGGGATGGGTCTAATTAAACAAGCAGCAAGGTAATTGAGATAATTTTCCATTGGCTCCTAGAATTCAAGAACATAACATAAGACACCACAAAACACCTTTATTTCATCTGAGCTATTTGAACCAAACCTCTGCTCGACATTACAAAGTAGTTTGCCAATCAGGTCTTTCGCTTCCGAAGTAAGTTTTGCTTCTTCAGGAAACTTTAAATGTGTTCTCCAGTTCACTATCTACACATACGATAAGAAGAAATTATTAAGTCCAAGGAAATACAAGTTGGTATATATAGTTCATTTTTCCTATATCACAAGTAAATGGGTGGATACAGGGGAATGGTACTCCTCTCAAATTGCAGGGAAGGGGCAGTGATAAGTAAAACCTCTGGAGAATAATAACATGCACGTTTTAATCCATCCAGTTAGAAAGGAAATAGCAATGCTGAAGCCTCAAACGAATTTATAATGTACGTGTTAATACAACAACATTGTAGAAAAAGAAAGAAACTAGAGTAAGTAAATATCACTAACTTGACACTAAAAATTGAGACTAAATATGGAACGTGACTATGATAATCATCTAAAACTTTATGGTCGACTAAAAACTAAGTTGTTCCTCTCCAACTGTTTAGAGTCCGTGAATCGTATCGACTGTAGTGAACAAGACATGTTGGGAAAGAAAGTGGCTTGTTGTTCAACCGGCAAAATCCACAAAACCATTATATTCACCACATAGGATTGCATAATATCAAGATGAGAATTATGTTAAACTATCAAATCGCAATATTTACCTTACATACATACACTTGTTATCACTAAAATATGTCTGGCCACAGTTAGACTAGGATCCTTTAACTTTTAAGAATGAAACCAAGAGCTAAGGCATAATGAAAAAAAGAACAGAAAATAAATTTCCAGTAGCATCATTGAAATTGATAAAGATCAGATGAGTTATTAGAGGAAATGTTTCAAAATACTAGTGAAAGTCATTAACAAATAAAACATAGATTATGAGAAGTCCAAGACAAGAATGCACATTTATAGTAGTAAAACGATCGCATCTACGATTAGCATCACTCCCCTGCTTACCTTCCTACATGTTGACATCGGATCATCTGAATAAAACGGTGGATATCCCACGAGAATTTCATACATTATAGCACCGATAGACCACACCAACAGAACAACGACAAACCTCACTGTATATTAACATAAGCAAATAATCTGTTCAACTTTCCCCTTCTTTTGGTGACAAAGCAGCAGGGTGCAGGGAAGATCAGGAATTCTTTGAAAAATATTGCTTCGTTGTCTTTAAAAACAATGATTGCATACAATGAGGTTTCTCCAAGGAGAAGGAACAAGCGCACACAAAAGATTTTAACAATCTACAGAAGCACACGTCACTTTCTGTAACTTGAACCTTAATTTCAATCCGGGATTGAAATAATATTCTTGTTTTCAAAGTTCATATTCAAGCTTCAAAGGGCATGGGAAAAAACAATCCAATTTTACCAACATGTACCTTGTGAAAAGTCATTTATGTCAACAATATTAAAAAATAAATAAAACTGAAATATAAATGAAATACTAAGGTTAAATGAATAAATATAAACGAAAAACTAACCAATTACTTTCCATTCCATAACCTTTCTTCAGCAAAACTTCTGGAGCAATGTAATCAGGTGTACCGACTGTGGAAAAAGCCTGCAGTAGCAAAATATGAGATATTAGAAAACTGTGGGATCAGAGAACGAGATCTAGTCTGCAAAACTACGCACGAAAGAAAATTTTATTCACACTGCGATTTGATATCGAGAGTGAAGCACAGTGTATGCCTGTTATTAAATACTAAATACATGACTGGTCAATAAGAGTTTGAACAGTACAGGATATTTCTCAGTAAACTGAAGCAAAAAGAAAAAGAAAAAGAAATCCCAATCAGCTTTCGGTCGAAATAAAATGAAACCTACAAGCATCCTCCTATTTTTCTGCCAATGTTGTAATTTTTCTTGCTGAGAACGCTTCAGAGCTGCAGAACATTCATCACTTCTTGAAGTTCCATTGAAGTTATCTCCTCCAACCGAAAAGTCCTCTTGTAGAGTACTACAATCTCATGGCTTACAAAGGCCAAAATCTGACAGTCTTAAATGTCCATATATATCAAGTAGTAAGTTGTCAGGCTTAATGTCTCTGTAGCAAATTAAACATTTAGGAAGTCAGACTATCTGAAGTACCTGAATAAATAGAAGCCAGGCAGTAAAACCAGTAATCCACGAACCTGTGTATATAATTATGTTTATGGATAGATTCAATAGCTGAAACTGTCTCTGCTATGTAAAATCTTGCCTCATCTTCAGTCAAAATATCCTTTCTCATAAGTAAAGTCATCATATCTCCACCAGGCAAATATTCCATAATGAGATACAAATGATCTTCATCTTGAAAAGAAAAATAGAGTTTGACAATGCAATTACTCTCCACCTCTGCAAGCAGATTCCTTTCAGCTTTCACATGCTCAACCTAATGGGATCCATAATCTAAGGACCAGTAATATGGTAAACAGAACCATATCAAAACCGCATGAAGACCGATAATCACATACGTGTCCTCTGCAAAGCATTTCGGATTTTTAAGCTTTTTCATTGCATACACATTACCTGTTGTCTTTTCCCTGCAAACTCAAACCTGCATATAAACTGGAAGCGAATCATTAGAATTAAATTTCCTCCTTTTTAGTTAAATACAAATATTAAATTATCCATCATCCAGGAATTATATGAAGCACTTAAGCTCAGGCGGTTCTACTGCTTAAATAGGAGAATGTTCACAGTAATACACAAAAACATATTAGATGCCATTTCTTCAGAGGAGGGCTTTACACAGTGAATCTCAGTATTCAAAAACTATACAGTAAAACCAATACAAAAAAAGGCACAAATAGAACTCTTATGTTAATGAAGGAGCTTTAACTCTCTTCCTTACTAATAATTTGTCCAACGGTCTATTGATCAACATTGCACTTCTGAATTCATTATAATATATGGCATAATAAAATATTGAAATTGTTTATGATGTCAACAGAACAATTAAGTTATCTCTTTAACCCACACAAAAAAGTAACTTAACAGTTTCATATTCATATATTTATTTATGGCACACAAAAAATTTGCACAAGTTTGATTAAATAACAAATGGATAATTTCTATTTCCACGAAGAAAAAATAGCTAAAGTATAAAGTAGTAAAAGCATCTAGACCCCAAAATATTTTCCTAACCATCGTGGAATTGACAGAAAATCAATATATTCGAGTAAACTCTGCCACTAAAATCAGCTGTAGCCCAAGCCATGATCCAAGAAGGAAATACGACCAGGTATTACTTAGGTTAAATATACAACCTTAGAAATGATTAACTAAGAGAATGACTCAAGGAAATAATCAGATATAAACTAACATTTTGTTGTTTTATATACAGTAACAGAGTAATAAGGGGAAAAGTAAACCTTTTATGAACCATGAATTTGTAAACTCATACTAAAATGTAGTACTGTAACACTTATCTAGCTTCCTTACCTTTAAACTTTACAAGAAAACGTGTTAAAATGCAACAGTAACTTGTGGAATGATCCACATGAAGATTGGAAGCCTCTCTTTTATTTTATTAATAAATCTGATGAGGAATTGCATACTCTTAGGAACTCTATACTATATTATGAATGTCTCAATACTTAACCAAGTAGAAAATTATTGATCGAAGTGGAAGTGTAAAAGAAGTTCTGGAAACTAAGTGCAAATTGATTCAGTTATTCACAATCTTTGCGAGGTGAGGGGGCATGGGACAGCTTCAGCAACTTCAATACCACTCTTTATTTTATAAGCAATTGGTTTCTAAAATTGCTCATGCACCCAATTGAACCCAAGAAGGACCTATGATCTGACATTTCGCCTCATGCCTAACAGTAATGAAGGGCTACAAAATGAAGATCATTCATGCTTCTTTGCTTCACCAAGATAAGCACTTCCTGTTTAGAAAGGGAAAAAGGTCAAGACTTCTTTAGTGTCCTCATTTAATTATTATTCTTAGCAACAATCTTTATAGTTAATTCATCAAGTGATGGTAAAAAAAATCCAAAAGGTAGATAAATAGCCCTATCACAAATTGAAGTATATGAATAACAAATTGTGAAATTAATAATCAAAAGTAAATGAAATCAAGACAGACATATTTTTCATTAATGATCTGTAACTCCCCAAAAGCACCCTTCCTGATCATTGTCTGTAACTCAAATTCATCAACACCCATTTTGTGCCTCTGAAAGAGCATGTATTCAGTTTCCTTCTTCTCTAAAAATTTTAATAGGTTATTTTGATCCTCCTCTGATACATCAGCATCAGCTAGCTTCTGTTCAAGTAAATTCGCCTGTTTGCGCAAAAAATTCAAAATAGTATTGCAAGTACCCAGGAGTAGAAGATGGTGACTTTACGAAAGCAGTAGAAATCTGAAAATATAGTGTCACTAGGCAACTAAATTTCTGACTGTGCAATACACTACAAATAAAAAAAAAATCAATGAAAGGCAAAAATTCATTTTTGCTGTTTTAGTTAAAAACCTTGCCAGAGTAATGATAAAAGAAAAGAGTTATGATGAGAAATACGTCAATCTTGACCTTGAAACGTGTTGGTACTCGCAATATCTGCTAAGGGTGCTAATGAGCATGGACCTCATACATCAGACCTAAATTTGAGTACCATTTGTTCCACAGGTGTTATTAAATAGCTGTTCAGTACATAGTAAATGGAAAAATAGGAAGTTTCACTTTAAAGGTAACTATTTTCTTGTAGGCATTCAGAGAATCAATTGAACAGTGGTTAAGCATTCCATTGATATGCAAATGCTAATCATACTAACCGAGCACAATTAAGTAGTGAAAAACTAATGAATAACAAAATAAGAAGCATGAACGTTTCGCAACGTAATTTACAGATAATTCAGGTCACGTGCCATTCCGCTCCTTCCTCTCCCGCAGATTCTTCCTCTGTGTCTTGCAATGATTTTCTATGTACTGCATAGCTGCAGCGACTCTCTGTTTAGTGAGATTTGAGGCTTCCTCAGAGGAAAGCGTCTTTGAATCTTCTCTTCCACTTCCCATTGAATCCGTCTTACTTGACGACCTCAAGCGATCCTGTGGTTGAAACTTCTGGAACCAACTCCTCACTGAATCCATTAATTTCTTTCCTCGGGTTAGGAGGCAATATATAAACAGCCACCTTAACAAGCCTCTCATTGACTCGACTCATTTCATTGCCCAAATTTCAAACCCTTCCAATAACAAAATGTTACTTAGTACAATGTATCTAATACACAATGCTGTATAAAATAACAATAACAAACATGTCTCATACTTGTCTAAAACTCAAAACCTATCAATAACAAGAGATCCTATTCGTGGAGTATAGCATCGACAGCATGGAGTTGAAATCTAAGGAATAAAAGCTAAGGCGGAGAAAAAGTTAAAGCAGGCCAATTCTGTTATACTGTTATTAATTTATGTTATTATAGTTATAATTTCTGTGTAGTATAAATATTAGAATACTTTCTGTAATTTACTTCAAGTAATTTTTTTTGTTCAATTGAGATAACAAAGGTCTCGAGCTCTTTCAAATCTTTCCAGTTTTCATATTCAGTTCTCAACATGGTATCAGATCGAAACCATATTTGCTTCCGCGCTTTTTCCTCTTTCTTATCTTGCAATCTACATTGCAATCTGCTCGGAAATTTTCTTGATAACCTTAAACCCTTATCAATTCATTTCTTGAATTTTCTTGATAAAATGATGGAAGCAAACTCTATTAATCCTTTATATGATTCATCTAGCCCATATTATCTCCATCATAGTGATAATCCGGGTTCTCTTTTGGTCTCAGAAGTATATGTAGGAGACAACTACATTGTCTGGAGCCGCTCGATCAAAATTGCTCTGATTTTAGCCTTCATTGATGGCTCAATTTGTGCTCCTCCTGTTAATCAGCGCATTCTCCATACTGCTTGGCTCCGTACCAATATTTTGGTACTTTCTTGGCTTATGAATTCTATTTTTAAAGATATTAGAAATAGCTCGCTTTATGTTGCATCTACTGTAGATTTTTGGAATTAGTTAAAAATAAGATATTTGAGAAGCGATGGCACAAGTGTTTTTCATCTTGAAAAATCTTTAAGTTGTATAAATCAAGGTTCATCATCAATTACAGAGTATTTTAGTGCTTTTAAGACTCTTTGGGACGAATATGTCAGCCTTTCCCAACTTGTAGACGTGGCAGAATGGCTTCTTGCACATGTGATTTGTTTAATTTCTTACTCCTTCGATAGCAGTCAGATTATAAATTAAAGTTTCTTGTAGGCATTAATGATTCCTATGCTTATGTAAGAAGTCAATTGTTGCTTGCTGTTCCATTACCTAGCATGGCTAAAGTTTTTTTTTTTTTTTTGTTGCTTCAAGAAGAGAGTCAGAGGCAATTAACGAATTATACAAGTACTGAAACACATGCTTTTTTAGCAAAGCAGCACACTCAGCCAAATCAAATTACTCAGTCCAAGTTCTACAAAGAGAAGTCAAAGAAATCCTTATTACGTTGTAGTCACTGTGGCTACAATGGCCACACAATTGATAAATGCTTTCAATTAAATGGGATGGACCGGACCCAAGGGAAAAAGAAATCCTCCATCTGCACATGCAGCCATTTCAACAGTAGAGGTCTACATTCAAAATAGTAATGAAAATCAAAGGTTTAGTTTAACTGCTAAAGAATTCAATAAGCTCCTAGCACTTGCCAATTCAAATTCATCTACTTAGAACACTGGTATATCCACAACAATAGCAAATCTAGCCACTACCTCTCATTTTTTGGTAACCCTTTTAATCAATGTAATTTTGCTTCTACCAAGTTAAATTCATAATTTTTTTGGATCTTAAATCCATGTGCAACAGATCATATGGTATGTTCACCTCTGTTATATTCTTCTACTCTTAAACCAGTTATAAATTTTATTAATTTTCCCAATGGACAAACTATTCAGCATTATATAATCTCTCTAACACATTCCATTTAAATAATGTGTTGTGTGTTCCTAGTTTTTTCATTCATTCTATTATTTGTTTCCAAACTAACCAAAGAATCTAATCTTTGTTTATCTTTCTTTGGTTCTTATTGACTTTTACAGGACCAATGAATGAAAAAGATGATCGGGATTGCCTTTGAGAAACAAGGACTTTATCACATATCTCAAGCTTCTTCGAAAGCTAATTCCTTCCAGCAATATCAGTTTACTTCTACACCAGTTTTTGCATCAACCACTACTCAAGACAAACCTTTGGCATTACAGCTTAGGTCATGTCTCGAGTTCTAGAATACATTTTCTTAGAAAAATAGACAATTCAATGACATTTGATTGTACAAATGTCTTTGAAATCTGTCCACTAGCAAAGCAGAAAAAGCTTTCTTTCCCTATATCAATGTTTCTAATAAAAAGTTTGATTTGATTTATTGTGACATATGGGGTCCCTTTTCTACAATATTTCATATTTTGGTTTTAAATTCCTTTTCACTATAGTAGATGATTTTACAAGATGCACTTGGGGTGTATATGCTTAAAAATAAATCCGAGGTCTCTTTTTTGCAGCCAAACTTTTGTAAAATGGTAACAACTCATATCAATACCTCTGTCAAAACCATAAGTACAGACAATGGTTCAGAATTTATTCTTACAAAATTTTACACTGAAAATAGAATTTTACATCAAAGGAGTTGTGTAGAAACTCCACAACAAAATGTAGTTGTTGAAAGGAAACGTCAACACTTATTAAACACAGCTAGATCTTTGATGTTTCAAGCAAACTTACCTTTGATTTTTTGTAGTGATTGTGTGTTGACTGTAGTACATATTATAAATCGAATTCAAACTCATTTTCTTCAAAACAAAAACCTTTTGAAATTTTATTTCACAAACCACCAAATCTTTCTCATTTAAAGGTTTTTGGATGTTTATGCTTTACGTCTACAATTACCAGTCACAGACAAAAGTTCGATCCAAGAGCAACTAAATGTCTATTTTTAGGATATCCATCTGATGTCAAAGGTTACAAACTCGTGAACTTAAACACAAACAGAATCATTATTTCCAGAAATGTTTTTTTTCCATGAAAATAACTTTCCATTCAAAACCTACAGTGGCACATCATCAAGTTGCAATCTGTGTGCTTAGATACTTAAAGGCAACACCAGGTCACGGATTATTCTTCTCCTCATTCTCAGATTTAAAGTTGAAAGCTTTTTCTGATAGTGATTGAGCAGGCTGCTTAGACACCAGGAAAAGTGTTTCAGGTTATGTTATTTTTCTAGGAGACTCATTAATCTCGTAGAAATCAAAGAAACAAGCCACAATTAGTCTATCAGCTACAGAAGCAGAATATAAGGCTCTTGCAACCACCGCATGTGAAATCCAGTGGTTACTCTATGCTCTTCAAGATCTCAGTGTTGATCATGTCAAAGAGAAGTTGCATTCTTTACTTAAATTTAAGAAACAAAGTTAATGTTTCAACACCCGCTCAACATTGGGTATAGTCACGGGTTACTTATAGAATTTTAGAATGCTTCTGATTGATCACTCAACTTAAAAATGCTTCTCATTGATTACTGAATTTCAGAATGCTTCTCATTGGATATTGAACTTAAAAATACTTATTTTATTTAATAGCTCAACTTTATCTTATAAATCAAATTTTATTGAACAATTTATATACGATTATATTACGGATTACTTTTTTCACGTTCTTGTGTTACGCAATTCAATTTATTCTTATTTATTCCAAATCATCAAATGTTATCCCAATCATTTGTCATTAATCAATTTGAAAACTTTAACTTAAAAGTAGGTCTTCTACGTGGTTTTGGCCATTTTGGACAATAAGGGTGAGTGGATCAAAGGAATATTGGCCCTACGAGGGACAAACAATATGTCATTGTATCGTATCAACGAGTTTAAGAAATCTTCATCAATGAACAATCTTATGAATTATAATATTTTTTTTTATTTTTTCTTTCATCTTATTTCTATTTCATTTTATATAATCGTGCTTTCATAATCTCATAAATCAATTTTTGGCTCGTCACTGCTTTAAAGTTGAGTGATCAATGGAAAGCATTCTGAAATTTGAGTAGTAATTCACAAACACATCCAAAGTTGGGTGGGTGTTGAAATGCAACACTCTAAAGTTGAGTTATCAGTGAGGAGTATTATGAAATTCGGTGAGTAACTCATGACCACACTCAAAGTTGGGTGGGTGTTAAAACATTTGACTCTTAAGATACGCCAGCAAATATGTTTACTTTTGAATGTAATGTTGTGCTTTATGTTGTCTTATTTTAAATGTGGTTGAGTCCACGACAATAATAATTTATAGAACCATGCAACATGTACATAAAAAATTGACAAATTTTGGTACATTGATCTTGACACCACATTTTCCAATCAATTGTCAAATTTTTGACACATAAAGAAGTGTTAGTCGTGGCTTCATGTATCAAACATTTCTACATCGTTGCATCCGATATTTTTGTTCCCGACAGTGTGATGGAGAATGTACAATTTGTGTGTATAAGTAGTTTAATACTCATTTATATTATTAGTACACCTTTACACTTGTGCAATTCTAATTTATTTAAATTCAGTCCTCGCAATAATAAAGTGTTAAAAGTGAAGAGTAATCAAAATTGAGGTCCAACATATATTTCTAGATCGCATAAATGTAATGCATCTTTTCCAAAGGAGAAAAAAGTGATTTGTAAAAGTATTGAGAGAAAAATGTTTAAAGCGGGCTAATGAAACGTAAGGAGAGAGATTTACGGACATTTTGAAAGGAAAAAAAAAATTAGTAAAAAAAAATCTAAGTGCCTTCTTCAACCTTTGCACTGTTTTTCACGTCTGTCTCCAATCCATCCTAACTTATTGGATTTATCAGTAACCTCATTCATAGAATTTGTCCGTCCAACATTATGGAACTTGGTGCACGGTCATTTTTCGAATGAAATCCGTTCATGGAAATAAAATTGGAAGTACAAAGAATGAGGACAACCGCTAAAATTTTCTATGTACCATATTTCAATATTTGCTCATAATCGAAGGTTTAGCACCTTAAATTCGAAAACGGCCTCTATCCTAAGCACATTTCAACCAAAATTGCAAAACGATAAGAGTTTTTTTCGTTTCTCGTTTTATCATTTCAAATTAAGAAATAAATTGTATCATGACAGAAAAGTGTAGGTCTGGACGGTCTGACCTTGGACGACTTGCTCAATCTTACACTTGATAGTTGTTATTTAGAAAGCTGTTTGACAATTTACATATAGAGGTATTACTCTTTTTATAAACTGTAATGCAATTAAAAATTCAAAAGCTTAACCTCAACCAACTACCTTGCAAAAGGGGCAAAAAAAAATCAGAAAAGCCCCAAAGAAAAAGAGCAATAAGCAGAGTATTACTAGCATCTCCTTTATACTACTGGAACTGTTCTATTGCTACTTGCCTCATTCATATCGTCATTTTCACCTGACATCTCCTCTAGAGATTTCCCCTTGGATTCCGGGACCAAGAAGGTGAATAATAAGCCCAAAAGGTTCACTACTCCTAACACGATGAGTGAATTCCTCATGCCAATTCCTGCTGGATACCCTGCATCTGCCTTTGCCTTGTCTTGGTTTTGAGCCAGATACAAGAACCCAAAAGCACCAATTATTGCTCCCATTTTTCCAGATGCAGCAGAGATTCCATGGCAGGTGGATCGTAATCTAGCCGGGAAAATCTCAGCAGGCACGACGAAGGTTGTCGCATTAGGCCCAAAGTTTGCGAAAAAGAAGGTTAAGGAATACAAAACCACGAATCCAATGTGGTTGCCTTTGTGTGTCCAGTGGTCATAGGGAATGGCCAGAGCAAACATGAAGATTGTCATCATGGAGAATCCCAGTAATTGAATAGCAAATCTTCCTATTCTATCAATGAGAGCCACAGTAAACCAGTACCCCGGGACAGTACTGCAAAGGGCAATAAGAGTTTGTGCTCTTGCAATTGTATAAACCTCTTCAACAGCATTCATTGTCTTTGCTGACGGAATCCATCCAATTGCACTGAAAATATCCTTCTGGAACAAGTTTTGGCTGTAATATGCAATGTCGAGCAAGAACCACGTGCTCGTGGTGCCAAGCAAGTGAAGTCCATGGCGACGAAGGAATTCCCTTGTGAATAAACTGAAAGAATTCTTTTGCTTTTCGGCTATTTGTTCCACCTTTTGCTGTTCAGCCTCAATGTCCACTTGTAAAACTTTAGACATATCTGATGCAGCCTGTTGCGCATTCTTGGCAACAAGGGCAGTGTAACGAGCAGTTTCGGGCATTTTCAGTCGCCAATAATAAGTGAGTAAAGCCGGAAGAGCACCAGCCATCACAATGATTCTCCATACATAATCTGCCTGTGGGACAGTCGAGCCAATTGGATCAACCGCATATGCTGGAGCCTTGTATCTGGCATCAAATGCAGCCGAGACTATCATAGCAAATACACCACCAGACAGAATCCCAAAACCTTGCATTGCAAACACCGCAGCTATGAAAGCACCGCGAGTTTTCTTATTCGCGTATTCAGACATAATTGTTGCCGAAAGTGGATAATCACCACCAATGCCAAAGCCAAGCCAGAATCGAAAAAAACAGAGAGTAGCCATTACTGACTTAGGATCTTTGCCAAAAGAAAGGCCCGATGCAAGGGAGCACATAGACATGAGCATGAGTGTGACACCATACACCTTCTTTCGGCCCATTTTGTCACCCAACCACCCGAAGAAGAGCTGGCCAGCAAGTGTTCCACAGAGGGCAACACCGTTGACAGCAGCAGATACATTGGGAGGCAAACTACCTGGTTTTGATGACCCTTCAACGTGGTAATAAATCCGGCCAAGCATTTTAGTTACAAGAGAGATGCAGAAAAGATCGTACGCATCAGTAAAGAAACCCATTCCAGCAATTATAATAGCAGTAAAGTGATACCATTGTGTTTTTGCCACATCAAGAGCATTAAGCACCTTCAAATTCTCCCCTGCCATTGCTTCTTCTTCTTCTTCTCAACAAATTCCTTGATATAACTGGAAATAAAAAAGAATATTCAGAACTTCAGATATATCGATTAAATAAAATCCTTTCCTGATTCTATTCCAAAAAGCATGAAGATAAAAAGGCGCAAAACTAAGCCAAGAAAACAAAACGGGATGATCAATTTACGACAATATTTGACAATTAGTTCAAAAACAATTCAATCAACCAAGTTTTGTTTCAAATAAATTTAATATCGATTCGCAAACGATAAATATTAATAAGAGAAGCATGCATGTCTCTTGTTTTATAAAACGTTACAAAGAAATCAATCGAATTATATAAATAAAAACAAAGAGAAGGATAATTAAAAGATTTGAAAAATGTGGGCAGATTATACATGAACATTAAGAAGAATAGAAAAACTAACCGGCGCGATGACAGAAAGAGAGAAAATATTAATGTGAATGTAGGTTAAAAAAAAAATCAAAGGGAAGTAGAATGGTATTTATAGAATCGCAAATCAGAATCTTCGCCGGTATATTCCCCGTCAGTGGAAGAAATAAATGTCGATTTTTCGCGAAGAAGTTGAGATCTTTCGGACTCCTTTCTCTTCTAATACTCATATGATATGATAGGAGTCCTATGTAGAAGTGGGGTTCAATTGGTCATCGCATGTTTTACTTAGCCCATGTTTGGTATTGATCAAATTTTAATTTAAATTAAAGTCAAACAATCAATATTAATCACATATTATATTGGTCTCACAACTTTTCAACCATACATTCCATCAACTTTTATCAAAATTTACTAAAAATCTAATTTTAATCTCCATCAAACAACCCCTTAAAAAGTTACGACTCCGAGGTGGACTTGAATTTCTAATCACATCAAGTCCCATTTATATAGACTTGTACTGTTTTTTTACACGGATTAAGAAATCTTATTTAATGTTATTAGAAAAATAATTTTTGTGAAAAACTTTTCTAATTTACCCTCATTTAATTATCAATAACTAGTAGTAAATTATTATTGAAATTAGTAAAGAAATAAGAATATATTAGTAAACGAACAAAACAAGGCATTCTCAATAAATAAATAAGACTATATAATTGAGACAAGAAAATAAGGAAAGTCAATATATATAAATGGGACGAATGAAATATTTTGTTAAGATAATTTCTTATTTTTTAAAATGAATTAATATTTGTGAATAATCATTGTACCGCTGCAATCCTAATTGAAATAAATAAATAAAATACGCAAGAGTATTTAGTCTAACTCAATTCTTTTATCCTATTCTACCGTTTCCCAAAATTTTATAGAACGTTGTCGAAATAATAGCTTGACGAATCAAAATACAAATTTAATCATTCAAAATATATTCTATTTTGAAGGAAAAGACGACGTGGCTCTGTCTATATTGCCGTTCATGTCTAACTCTCTTGCCATGTGATTTATAATGGTGCACACAGAATGTAACTCTTTTCTAACTGTTTAGTTCTGAAAATTTTGTTTCTTAGTTTATTGACACGTATCTAAATCCTTAATGAAATTTTAAATATTTTATCACAATTACACATATATTATATTTCGAAAGAATATTATATTATTAATCATGAAAAAAATCCAATTTTATATCATATATTAATATTTCAGTAGTATATCAAGTTGTTACTTTGGAATTTGAAAAATAAAAAATAAAAACTTTTTGCTTTGACAATATTTACGTTGAATGTTATGTTTACTTTGGAACAAGTATAACTTTTATAAGATCTTGCTACATATACATCAAAATTTACATAATCAGTTTAAAACACAATCAAAATTTTCATTTAGTGTTTTTCCTCCACGTCATATTATGTAATTCATTATATATGTTTTTTTATGTACAAATATTAAGATTCATTTTTATATCAATATTTTAAGATAATATTGTGATATTGCTCCTGAAAAACACGACTTTATATATTAATATTTATAATAATAAGCAGTACACTGGCTCATTCGATTTGTGTTTCATTTTTTATTATTGAATTCATTTTTACTTTTCTATTTTAAGGGTTCGTTTTAAGATTAATAAAATACGTTTGATTTATCATTCTAAAAAATTGTTACTCAAAACAGAAAACTAAAATAAAACATTTGATATAAAATTTTGAGAAATTAATGGCATTTTATTATATTAAAATCACTAAAATAAAACAATTTTATATTAATATATTATCAAATAATATATATATTTTAAAGTTAGTAAATCTTATAATATATTTTTTCCCTACAAAAGTAAAATAAAATAAATAATAAATTAAGTTAGCAAAACATAAAAAATAAAAATTAACGAGGACTGGTAATTTTTATTTATGTTCATTTAAATAATTTTTTTATTTTAATAGAAACAACCATTAAGAGCTTGAATAATTTTTACTTTATGTTTATATAATTTTTATTTTCTAGAATTTGACTTTTTTACAATTTTATTTTAAAGAATATATTTTTTAATGAATTTATTTTTTTGGAAATTTTTTATTAATTTTTTAAAATTTTTATTTTTGAATTTACCAAACTTTTATATTTTAGAATTTTTAAGTTTTAAAATTTCGTTTAAACGATTATTTTTCATGTTCTGAGTGTTTTCAAAATTTTTACTAAAAAACTCAAAACGTCAAAAGCGTGTATTGAGTTTTATGTTATAAGTTTGACCTTATTTTTCGTGTGTATGTGTGTGCGCGCGCGCGCGCGCATTTTGGGTCTTTTGCTAAAATGAAAAATGAAATCAACAAACCAAACACACTCTAAACTTTTGTATGTCAATAATTTTTAAGAATATTGTTTCCTAATTTTTGAAAAATGCATAACAACATTCCAGAAGAATTTTGTTGCCCGTGAATAAGTAAAAATTTGTACACATCTACGTTCTACAAGAATATTATATTGTTCCCGAAGAACAACATATACGTACTAGTAATTCTGAAAAGTATTGTGTTAGTGCTCTTAAAAGACTTAATTTTATTTAAATCGATATCACGTAAGAATATTTTATTATTAGTTCATCTAAAACTATATTATTATTTCAATAAAAATATATTATGTTCACATTCGTGAAGAAGCATCGGTATTGTAATGAACATGGTTTTGCTCTCAAAGAAGCATAGTTTTAGCATTTCAAAACGAATTTACATAATATAATTCAGATAGGAATTGGAGGAACTATCTCTCCAAAACGAATTTTACTAATAAAACCAAAAGCTTTCATACGCAATGCCAAAATTGAACTTTAACAGAACCAATAGACAAATATGGAATCAGATTAAAATTCTATTTTTAAATGGTAGTCTAAATTTTCTAATCCTATTTTTCACGTTTGATTTGATCAGGGATTTAATTAATATTATAAACAAATATAGAGTCAAATTAAAATTCTATTCCATAGCTATAATTCAGAACCAGTCACATTAAGCATTGGTAATTATTAGTTAATTACCATCTATAATATGCTTTAATCAGTTTGACTTTCGAGGATTTACCTTAACAGAAAATGCTTCTCGCGTATAACTATTTACATAATATTTTATATAATGATGAGGTGTTAAAATGTAGGTGAGCAAATTATTTTGATCAAATTTAATTTCGCCACATTATCTGTTAGCAAGTTGTTATGTTAATAGATGCGATGAAGTTTTGTGTTGTGATAATGCAATGTTGAAATCGAAGTATGAAATAACACTTATTGAACCCTAGTTTTTATTTTTATTTCTATTGAACCCTAGTTCAAAGTTAATGTATGCTCATAAAAATAACAAAAAATTAATTGAATAATTTGGATTTCAATGAGATTTGAAGCGCAAAATCATTACTGGAAGTTAGCTCAAACAATAACATGACTCCTACAAGATGATAGTTCATTTGAAAACATCAATATTTTTATTTCAATATTTTGCTTAAATTTTTGAATTCTAATACCATACTAGTCTCGAAATTTTATCTTATATAAACTTATGGTCTTCATGGTTAATTAGGCAATATGAATTTTTACTCTAAATATGTATTATTTTTTATGATTGAAAAATATAATCGATAAGATTACGACTTCTATTCGATTTCGCACTCTAGCATTTGAAGTCAAGAAGATGAGCTTTAGCTCCTATATGACATTATTTACTTTACTTTAATTTATTTTTCATATTCATTTTCAATCACATATTCACACAATAAAATATTCAAACACGTAAATCAAAATTTTTTCACACTTTTTAACCACACAACCTAAAAAAAAAACCATTCATAACAATGTTTTAAATTTTATGGAGGTCAAACACCCGCTTAGTACTCCAAATGTGGCCTAAATTCCACTAAAGAATACAATGATGATGTTTGGTTCCATGTGACATCAAAATCAGGCGAATTAAAAATCCATGCCCAATCTCAAGGGCTCTAATTTAAAGTAAGCAATTCCTAGATATATTTTTTGTATAAAATTTCAGTACCATGAATAATAATAACAAATATTGATATCCTAACAGGGAAAACCCATAAAATATCCTGCAATCATAGGTGGGAAATTGTCAAAAAAAAAAAATCAACTCTTGAGTGGGGAGAATAGTTAAAAAAAGCAAAAATCAATTGAATATAGGCAATTTCGTATTCACTTTTCTATATTAAAAGTGGGCATTAACTATTTATTAGTGATATGGTCTAAAAAAGTTTGCTAGTGCTCTCACTCCACTTACAATTTATTCAAACCGGCAAAATGGAAGATAAATTAATACATGTGATGTGCTGCTGAAATGTCAATAGAAATATTGTAGTGGTAACGGGGCCGTCACACCCACCCGTTTCCATTTTTAAATCTTTATCGGATAAAATTATTTTTGATTTTTGTACAAATAAAATTATTTAAAAATTTAAAACTAAAGCCAAATAAAATTTTTATAAAAATAAAAAAAAATTAATAAACTAGAGTCAAATAAAATATTTTTTTTAAAAAAAAAGGAAAAAATAAAAATAAAAAATAAAGTCTTAGGCGCTTCTTGGCGCACATTAAGGGGTCAATTTAACAGTTGACAGTTTAACTCACGCTTTTAGAACAATGATATGGTTTAACATTGTTAAGAGATTCTTTAAATGTAAGTTGTTATATAGTTTAGAAAGTAGGTTTAAATAGACTTTTTTATTTTTAATGTTATATATAATTTTTATCTAATAGATTATTGTTGAAGTGACTAACTATATTTTTGTTACGATATGTATCATGGACGACTTAGGTGTCGATGTGCCTGAAGAACTCTGTAGTAGATAAATCCATGAAGATTAAAAGAAGAACGAGATAGAGAGATATTTTGGAAAGGAAGTCGTTGTAGTGGATATTCCTCTCAACAATGTACAATCCTTATTCATACATACTGAGCACAAGAATCCAATAAAATTTTGGACAAGTGTCAACCAAAAGAGTGATTTGGACAGTGTAGAAACTAGCCACTTGTATGGATTGAAATCAGATTTTAATTTAAACTAAAGTCAAATAATCAATATAAATCACATATTCTATAGGTTTCATAGCTTTTTAACCACATATTTTATAATTTTGTTTATATCAAAATTCACTAAAAATTTAATTTTAATCTTTACCAAATATGGGCTAATCATTTTGATACATAATTAATATGTTTGTTAAAATTAGGGTGTGATCTGAATTCTTTGTTGATGATAATGAAGAGTTTTAATTAAAAGTTAAGAAGAATTTGTAGCGTGTTTTTTCTTTCCCTACTCTATTTTTGACATTTTACTTCAACAATTACAACTTTACATATGAGTTTTGACGTCCTCTATTTGTTTCATATATATAATTGACTCTTTATTATGATTTAGTAAGAAATTAAAGATATTGCAAATATATAATTTTTGTATTCTTTTTTCATATTATAATAAAACCTTAATTTTTGCAAAATTACATTGTTCTTGTGATATTTACTTCATGTTGTGCCTTAATATCTTATTTTCTCATAATAAACTAGTACAAGAGCATTCCAATTCATAACAATGTTAATCTTTATTCTTTACACCCCCTCAAAGCCTTAGTAAATGTATCTACCAGTTGATCATCTGATGGTGTATAATAGACTTCTAGAGTGTGAAGTAATTTTTTGTTAGATGAGATGAAAATCAATTTCATCACGCTTTGTACGAGCATGGAGAACACGAATGGATGCCAAGTACGTAGCACTGAATTTATCACATTTGATAAGTGGGGCTATGAGTAAGAAGATTGGTAGTTCTTGAAGTAAATGGTGGAAAATAATTAGTTACAGTAGATTGTAGAATTGTAAAATGCATAAAGTAAAACTTATACACTGATCGAGTCTCGTGATAGTACGATATCCTAAGTTGAAATTGTCTGCCATTAACTGTTGCAATCTCTGTGGACCATCCTCTCAGAATACAACGATAAAATAAATCACTTTTGTAGCAATTAAGACAGAGCGTTTTGTCCGACGCGTTTTTTAGAACAATGATATGGGTTAACATTTTTAAAAGATTCTTTAAACGTAAGTTGTTCTTTAAAGTAGGTTTAAACATGCTTTTTATTTTTAATGTTATATTTAATTTTTATATAATAAATTATTGTTGATGTGACTAACTATATTTTATTACGATGTGTATCATGGACGACTTAGGTGTCGATGTGCCTGAATAACTACGTAGTAGATAAATCCATGGAGAATAAAAGAAGAACGAGATTGAGTGATATTTTGGAAAGGAAGTTGTTGTAGTGGATATTCCTCTCAACAAAATACAATCCTTATTCATACATACTGAGCACAAGAGTCCAAGAAAAATTCGGACAAGCGTCAATCAAAAGAGTAATTTGGACA
This sequence comes from Fraxinus cuspidata, assembly GCA_903798385.1. Taxonomy (NCBI): domain Eukaryota; kingdom Viridiplantae; phylum Streptophyta; class Magnoliopsida; order Lamiales; family Oleaceae; genus Fraxinus; species Fraxinus cuspidata. The sequence continues at coordinate 20,245 of CAIGRP010007192.1, forward strand.
ATGTAGAAACTAAGCCACTTGTATTGATAATTGATTGAAATCATATTTTAATTTAAATTAAAGTCAAACAAACAATATCAACCACACATTTCATAAGTTTCATAAGTGTTCAACCACATATTTTATTAACTTTTATCAAAATCTACTGAAAATATAATTTTAATCCCTACCAATTATGGGCTAAACATTTTGATACATAATTAAAATATTTGTTAAAATTAGGGTGTGATCCGAGTTCTTTGTAGATTATAATTGAATGTTTTAATTAAAGTACAAGTTAAGAAGAATTTTTAGCGTTTTTTTTTCATTCCTTACTCCATTTCTAGCATTTTACTTCAACTACAACTCTACTATAAGGGATTTGACGTCCTCTATTTGTTTCATATATATAGTTGGCTCTTCATTATGATTTAGTAATAAGTTAGAAACATTGTAAATATATAATTTTTGTATTCTTTCTTCCTATTATAATAAAATCTTAATTTTTTACAAAATTACATTGTTCTTATCTAAACTAATATCAGAGTATTCTAGCTCATGAAAATGTTAATCTTTATTCTTAACACCCCTCTCAAACCCTTAACGTATATGCCAATTGATCATCTAACGGCGTACAATAGACTCCTAGAGTGTGAAGTAATTTTTTGTTAGATAAAATGAAAATCAATCTCATCATGCTTCGTACGAGCAATGAAAACACGATTGGATGCCAAGTACGTAGCACTGACTTTATCACATTAGATAAGTGGGGGTTTGAGTAAGGAGATTGGTAGCTGTTGAAGTAAATGTTGGAAATAATTAGTTACAGTAAATTGTAGAACTATAAAATGCATAAAGTAAAATTTATAGATTGATCGAGTCTCGTGATAGTACGATATCATAAGATGAAATTATCTGCCATTAACTGTTGCGACCTTTGTGGACAATCCTCCCAGTATACAACGATAAAATAAATCACTTATATAGCAATCGCGAATGGTTTCAAAACTCTCAGGATCAAACTTGAGTATGAAAAATTACAGAATATGAAAATGATAATTTCGTTTTTGATGTAATTTTTTCAAAACCAAAAATGTGTTTGTATAGTCAGAATAAATATAACTGCTTCCAATATGATCCAGAAACATTTGTAATTTTTTAATGGATTGTTTAAAAACGTTCATATTATACCGACTAGTTTGACCCGTCAAATAAATCCAAAAATGATTTAAAAAAATATCATTTTAATCAAAGAAGCAAATACGTTTTAATTATTGCATGGGATGCGAACCGATCACCCCGACCTCCCTCACAAATTTACACTGGTTATCAATCGGACACTTTATCTGACTTAGTAATTTCTTTCAAATAATATATTTATTACATATATATCTAACAGTAAATATTGAATCCAAACAACTTCGGTATTAGCATTAGCATTAGCGGGGCCACTTTTGGTTTGGAAGAAGTCCGGGAAACCAAACTCTCAGATAGAGCTACGATCTTGAGTGGACAAGGGAGAACTAGAAGCCATAGGGGTTGGAGAACATAGAATAAATAAAGATGCCTCAAGGATTTTTTTTTAAACCGTAGATTGCCTTGTTCTACTTACATACAAAATTGGGACGAAGGGGGTTGACTTGTAAAGACTTTTTCTTCAAGATCCCCGTTCAAGAAGACATTGTGGATATCAATTTGTTAAACGAACCAACTTTTAGAAAGAGCTAAACAAGAAAGCATTACTCTGATTGTAGAGGGATTAACTAACAATTTGTATTTGATCATAGCCTTTAGCAACGAGGCGAGCTTTATATTTCTCGACCGTGCCATCAAGTTGAAGCTTAGCCTTATAAACCCATTTGCATCCAATAATAGATTTGGTGGAGGAACTAAAGCCCACGTAGAATTCTTGAAAAATATGCATAGCATCTTGTTTGAACGTAGATGGTTCCATCAGAGCATTAGCAGCAATAGTAAGAAAATTTCAGGCTTATGACTGCCATGTTTAGCACTAGTAACCACTGTTTATGTTGTCAATCCTAAATTTAGGCGGTTGTTTTACAGTTTTGAAGGCGAGGGGGACATTGTCGTTCAAGCGCCCACCAAATAGGGAAATTGAGAACTCTCACTTCTAACACAAAATTTTAACGGATCGGGGCTTATTTTTAAAACTGAAAATTTTTACTCTCGTGTTATGTTGTCCTAGTTTTCTATATTCAATACAAATAATTAGCGCTTACTCGACAAAAAGAGGTTCGAGAATGTTTGCACAAAAACTTATAATTTTTGAAAATTAAATTAAACTCCAACCTCAAAGACTCAAACTAGGTAATTAAAATATTACTTGTTTTTAAAAAAATAATTATTCACTATATTAGTCATTATTGTAGATCAAGAAATTTATTCAACTTGGAATAATAAAACAAAATTATCTTTACCTTTTGTATTATATTCAATTTGTTTCTTTTCTCATTTCTGCATTTCAGTTTTTGGAGGGAAAAATTATATGTAATACAAGGAACGCACAAGAAAATAAAGTGGAGATGCGGGGGATCGAACCCCGTGCCTCTCGCATGCAAAGCGAGCGCTCTACCATTTGAGCTACATCCCCAGTGTTTGGTTTAATTGATTTGTATTTATTAATATATTCGTGAGTGGCATGGTACAAATCTAAGAAAAATGATTCCAGAAAAATGTTGCCTCTTATCATTAGTTCTGAAAGTTAATGTTTTATGGTATATCTTAAATCTTAATCACCTATCGGACAATAACAATTTATTTTGAGGACGATTTTTGTTTAAAAATTTCGTTAAGACAGGATAAAAAGAATTATTTGGCTCTCATATTTTTAAATAAGCCAAAGAAATAAAAAATATACTAAATTAAGATTAAATATTTGTCTCACGTACGCTAACATTTTTTGGACAATAATATTGATTAAAGACAAAATTTGCAGTCAATGAAAAATTTAAGATAAAAATTAATGATACAAATGTGACTATGAATAAAAGTTGAGGACCTTTAATATGATGTAGTATATTTGTATCCCATGCCCCAACAAAAAAGTTTGAACTTGTGTGTAATATTTTCAATCGTGTGAGATCAGGATTGTTGAAAATAAATCGTGTTTATTTTTCTTTTTTCAAAACCTTCTCAAGTCTTTGATCTTTTTTTAAGTTCGAAAACTCCTCCTATCACTTCCCAACAATTTCTTAGTAAATGTGTCATTTTCCATCAAATGATGGTTACTGTAATAGGTGACTATATTCAAACCTTGGTTTTTGTTGATTATATCACATTATAATTATAATGAAGGTAATCTATTTTTGTTCATTTTTACACTCATGTCTTTAACTTTTTTCGTCATATTATTATTATCTTTAAATAGCCATTTGTTTTTTATGATCGTTTCTGTCTAAGCGCAGGAAAAATATTTTGTCAAATTTTGTACTTATTGTTTATCGTGCTTATTTTAAACTACGATGAGCAAAGAAGTGTGTTTATTTTGTCTTAACTGATTTTTTTAACCTTCATCAGAAATAAGATATTCTAAAATAATATAAATTTGAGTATAAAAATGAAAAAAAAAACATCGGGAATACAAGTACAAAAATGAGCAGAAACTGAGGACTTTCATACAAATATAATGTGGTGCAATTCGTAAATTGAGGACTTGCGAGAAAATTGTAGACTATCTTCTTTTAAAATTTTTTATTTTTACTTTCAATTTGGCAAAGCTTATGTTTATAACCTGATCAAAGTCCCCTTTTATCTAAACATTTTATAGAATGCATTACTTTTATTACCATCCACACATTTTATATGACGTACGATTTAATAAAACTTTAGTCCCTCTTGTTTTTAGCTTTTGAAGTTTTTCATGTTGAGAAATTGTAGCTATTAGTAATTGTGGAAAGAATCAACGCACAATCTTTTTGTTGTTATATTATGTTTTTTCTATTACTTGCATAGACTCCCTTTACTGTAAGATATCTCGTAACATTTCACTTCAGCCATCCTATGTGGCCATGCCACTCTAGTTTGTTTTGTTCCTCTCGTGAAGTAAAATGTACAAGCCCGTCACATGTTTGATGAAATATTGCAATTCACTTGATATTTTGATATGAATTTTGCTTCTAATAATATTGTGTGATATTGAGGGGTGGAGGTAGGGGAACTGAGCCGAGCTATAGCTTGGTCGAGTCCTAGCCCATTTCGTTTTTTAAGCGTATATATGAATTTTTTTGTGTAATTTTTTTAACATATTAACCCTGCTTGAAGTTTTTTTAGTCTGATTTGATTCTGAATCCGAATCCGCCCTTTATTTGTCTTAATTGAGTTTTTTTATATATATAAATCTTGCATCAACTGAATTAAAATCATGACTCCACCAGATCTGCACTACCCACCACCAAATTCAATACCCAGAATTTTAGAAGAAAAGTCCACCACAATAGACCCATAACAGTTGATATAGCACACCATGATGCATGGACAGTTCCAATCATAAATAGTTGACACAAAACCAAATGTCAAGTTCATCGAACAATCACAATTGATATAACTGGCTTAGAAAAATGAACTAAGTGAAAAGAAAATCGGAAGATTATTCACTAAAACTCAAAAGTTTCTCTAAATATTCAGCTCCCAAGTCCTCTACTACCATAACATTTTCTACCTTAACCTCTTTTGCCTTCCTTTTCTTAGTAAATGATCTTTTCCTCAGTGAATGCTTCTTCTTCAGTGCAAGCACTGGAGAGCACTCTCCTTGATCACAACTATTCTTCATATCTTGAAGTGACTCGATCACTCTCTCCACCGGAAAATTGAGCACCGCAGATGGACCACGTGTCGCAAATGCAGCTTCGTCATAAGCTAAAGCAGCAGCCTCTGGGCTATCGAATGTTCCAAGCCAAACTCGTACTCCTTTTCTAGTAGAATCCCTTATCTCGGCTGCGTATTTCCCCCATGGCCGCTTTCTAACACCGATATAGGATTTTTCTTTTTTGTTTTCGACTTTCGTATTTGATGTAACCTCTTCTTCTTTACAACTTATTGAAGAATTGGAATTGGAGTCATCACTTGCAATTTCTGCTAGGATGTCAAATAGTAGCATTTCTTGGGAATCATTGACATTGAATGGAAGTGAATTGTGCTCCAAAACAAGTTTATTATCCGATTCCCAAGAGAATGTTTGGAGAGAATTGAACGATGAGACGGGTGAGTATTGATTTCGAAGTAGTGCGTTACTATTACTAGAATTCATGATAACGCGAATTAAAACAATCAGAAGTAGAATAAAGAAGAAATGTTTTAAAGTGGTTCACTCGCTATGTCGAACAATTTCGCTTGCTTTGGCTATCGAAGGGTTGGCAATATTTTCCGGAAATGGGGTCTTTATATACCTGAAGTAAAGGGAAATTTCAGCAAAAAGAAAAATAGAAATCAAATTAATATAATAAGAGAGTGATTAAAATATAGAGAGTTGGTAATAATTCATTTGGATCACTCTAATGTGGGGTCCAACTGATTTCTGCTTTGGCACGTGGGTCAAACCGTTTTTGATGACGCACGGCGGCGGGGGTCCTACTTGTCTCGATCATAATTTCCCTTTTAAATTGAATTTCTATGTGACCATAAAAAATACTAATCTAATTTCTAACATATCTTGGAATAAGCATTTTCAAAATTCAATGAAAAAAAAAAAAAAACACTTTTGTTCTTTGGTCATAAAATCTTTATCAATAACTTAATATAATATAACGAAGTACTTTTCATATATTTTTTGATATTCAATTTATTCCTTAGTATCAAATGTCATGTTAAACCCTCAAAAGTCTCAAATCACTCATTTAAACACCTGTTTAGAAATTAATTTTTTGAAGAATATGGTTGAAATGTTGAAAAAATTTACGGTTCAACGTGAAAAAATATTTTATTAGAAAACTAATAGTTAAAAATGAGTTTCGAAAAATGAAAGTTAAATATAGGCTAAAACGTTGTTTGAACCCCATTTTCCCCAAAGAATGCATTTTAGAATAGTAAATTGGATGAGAATACATGGTTAAAAATAAGAAAGTTTTGAATTTGTGTGTAATATTATTTTATTGAAAAATGTGTGATTAAAAAGAAGAGACAACAAAATGTATTTTGATAACAATGAAAATCAAACATAGGCTAAATAAGACAAGAATTAATTAGTATCGATTCTTGTGCGAGTATGAGACAAACCAATTGTGTGCTCATGGGCGAATTAAGGAGGGCCAACCTCAGTTGGAAATTTTATGTGACAATAATCCAGTCTTGACTTTGTCCGAGTAACTGCGGGGGGCGGATTACGGGGTATGCAGGCACGTTAGCATTACTCCATTTATATTTTTATGTGAAAATTTGGTTTGTGCTACGTGTATATAATAATTTATTAATAAATGATATGATAAGATTTAATTGAATCAAAATCTCATCAATCAAATAATTTTCTTATTTAAATTTTAACACATCATTATATAAAACATCATGTAAAACGTTCTGTACAAGAAGCATTTTTCGACGACTTTCTATTGTGAATCTACGGTGTGATTCTCATGTGAATGTATCGACAAACCAATGGTGTGCTATAACTTTTACGGTGAATCTATGATGTGTAAAACTTTAATTTTTTCCTACTTGTCTAAAACTATTTCACCAAATCCAACTTCTACAATAACTTTTATTCCTTATCTAGAAGTCAATAGTCTAAACAAAAGTAGCATAAAAATAGTTGGAAATAACCCATTAAGTTTTAAAACATATTTGGTCCACGCTCATTTCTCATAATTATAATACTATAAATTGAATTGCTATATTTGTGGGCTTACTCCATTATACTAACGTTGTACTAATAATAATCATTTGCCTATTGGCGATTTTGATGGTTGTATATTCATGGTACATGGTCATTTTTCACATATATAATTTGAATATTTTAAAATTGTGGAAAATTTATGGGCTCGAACAAAAAAAAAAAAAAACCCCTTAAATTATCGTACACCATTCTATGTGACCGAATGATAAAAAGTGTGAACGCAACTTTTCTAAATTAGGATCAAGTTCTTTATCTAAAACATAACTTAGTAATCTCGATAAATAGTCGAGATCACTAGATATCAGGAATTGTGAGGACTTCTAAAAAAATCTCAACATTCGTCAAGAATAATTGATGGTTTGACTACCACCTCTTCAATTAACTTTTATTTGTTTGAGAGTACAAGGTTATGTAACAATACTACTCTAGGTTATCATGATATCTATGTCACATTCAATGTATAAAAATGTAACACAACTGCAATGGATAATGTGGCAGTAGCCTTATGCAATATAGACTGGTGTTAATCATTAGAAAGGTTAAATGTCATATTTGCATTCGTTCATCAAATAAAACTTAATTCAAGAGGTATGCAAGAATACCATAAACATATATGAGTAATTTCGATAATTCATGATGCGTGTGACACATTGGATTGGGGAAAGTAGTAAGATTTGTAAGTAATTTCTACATGTTCGTGATAAACGATTGTCATACCATAATAAGTGATTGTGTGTTGAAAATTGCTTAGTTATATTATGATTTAACTATTTTATTAAAAGTTTATACGATTAAAAATGAGTCATGTATAAATCTTGACTCTAAATTAAATTCGTAGAGATGTTTGAATGGGACGTTCGTAGAGACGTGGGCAAGAATTATATGTTAGCACTTTCTTCTGACCGTTCAAATTCAAGGAGCACCAGAAGAATATTTGATAGTCCTCATATCATATAAGACCACCGTCAATTTTAATATTATTGCACTAATTATTTAGTTACATCTGTTAACTGCTTCTTAGTCAATTCTTCTTTACAAAATTTGGTGGGCCCTAATTAGCCAGCTTTGCAATGCTGACCTGGCTGACTACTGTTCGGTTTTTACATTTCTCAAATTTTATTTTCATCAAAATAATAATAATAATAATAATAATAATAATAATAATTGTTTTAATATTTTTTTTGTTCAATTTTGTTCCATACGTCATTTTAAAGACATAAAAATAATATTTTTTAAAAAAATAAAAAAAATATTGGTCTAAAATATCAATATAATACTTAAATTAAAACATTCTAAACATAAAATTGCTTCTAAAATTCATTCTTTCCGAAATAAAATAAGAGAAAATGTTATCATAAATCATTATTTGCCTAAAGAGCCAATATAAGTCGACTAGCAAGTATATTTTTTGAAGCATAAATAGAACAAGTAAACCATATAGCTTAAATGAAACAAGTAATTAGGTAAACGGTTCAGTTTTTAACTTTCAAAATCTAAACCGAATCAGTTATAAATAGTTTGATTCGATTTTGAATCAAAATGTTAATCTCAAACCAATGATTTCAAAATCGCAATTTCAATTTGATATGACTGAAGGACCGTCTTTTCATTTATCCCTATTTATATGCCCTAGTCTCAAAATTATAAGCAAGAGTATAAATTTGCCCTTTGATAATGTAATAGTAGAATTGTGGGTTTTCAACGTTAGAAATTTTCAGTTTTTGTTGATTTGATTTGATACTTTGAAACCGGTAATACAATTTCATCTAGATTCAATTAAAGCAGGCGGATCTCTATTTCCTGGAAGCTGCTGGGTTTGAGCACTATATTATTGAAAGGGATCTTGCATGATAACGATCTTTAGAAATGCCAATTAATTTTTAATTTTTAGATTTTTAAATGGTCTCAAAATGTTTAAACAATCAATCGAATTCCGAAATTGGTGTCTTCAAATGAAAATCACCCCAAGAATTGACTTTTAAAGATAGAATCCTTAGAGGATTAGACTTAGTGTGGTATACAAAAATAACTGCGTTCAATTCTTGCAATCGTTCAATAGAAAAATTTTGCATATGTCGAACATTTACTTAAAAAATAATTCGATCCACACAAGCAACTTAATTTGATATAACTTCAGTCTTTTCTTCTAGATTTTTCGAAACTGGGACTGGGAGCTGTTTTTGATGGCAACATTTCAAGACTTTGAATCATACCAAAAGCAAGGTTGTAAAAAAGATAAATTAATTCATTCGCCATTCTTGAATATTTGCAAAGTTTAATTATAATTTAAATTAATAAACACATACTAATTACTCACTTTTTATTGTAGGACATTACCGTTTAAATTATAATTTAAACGCACCAATACAAGTACAAATTCAACACCCCATATTCTAAAATCCACTTTTAAATACATATTTCATGGAATCTATAACTTTGAACAATTTTCAACCATATATTTCATCAAATTTTATCAAAATTTACTAAAACTTTGATTTTAATCCAAAACAAGTAGGAACGAAGTTTGGTTATAAATTCATAGCAATTTAATATAGTTTTATGAAGCCAAGTTGGCTCAAAATGTTTGATGTGACTAATTCTTATATCAAATTGAACTTCAACTTTAGTTTAACCTCTTATTGATTACCATTATTTTGAGAAAATGAAGTTTTAAATAGTTATAGAATGCGTGGTTAAAAAATAAAGATAAAATTTGGATTTACATATAAAATATTTTATTGTGTAAATGTGTGATTAAAAATGAGTATGAAAATTATAGTTTTTAAACATGACTTAACTTAATCAGTTAAACTTGATCAAAATTCTGACACCAGGAGTGAACAAATTTTCTTGAAATTAAAAGAACCTGACTGGGATCGAATCAAATAAACCAGTTGGCTTTATTTTGCGTTGCTATTAATACTCTCCATGCCGTCATCGAATCTGCACTACAGCACCCATACCCATAATCAATGCGTCCAATTTGCACCCGAGATACAATCTTTAACTAGTCCGAGAAAACGTCTATAGCACAGACACTTCAATTAAGCTAGTGTGTTTGTGTTCGACACGAGTCGATACCGACACTTTTCGAACACTTTGCCGTAATCATTTTTCTTTTTATATTAGAAATATTATATATTTGTTAATTCAAAATTATTAGTAAATAAAAAATAGGTACTCATGTTTAAAAGATTTCAACAAGAAATATTAACAATAAGTATAAAATTAAATTTATACTATATAAATGAAGAATTTTTAAGAATTTAATCAACGTGTGATGTCTGTACTTTTTTTTTAAAATCGTGTGTCGACACTTATCGTGTCCGACACACGTGTCCGTATCGGTGCATCATAGGAGTAAACCTTTGCACACATTAGTTACTATGCATTCTTCAGACCAATGCATTCAAAACAAAATCTACGTTGACCTCAAAATATGGACGATTAAAAAATAAAATCCGATCACTGTGATACCTGCACAATTACAATACATTAGAATGCAATACCGTTGAGATGAAAGCGGGTGCAACGGTCTTATACACTTCGAAGCTCAAATCAAAGTATAGAAATAGGGTGTGCGAAAACAAATTGACAAAGCTTTGACCAGTATAGAATTCACTTACTTTAGTGGAAAGGTTATCGGGGTATTTATATGGTTGAAGGAGCAAAAGGGGCACCTACATCCCCTAGACGGGCTCTTTCCCAGCCACAAGCCAATGTTAGATGGGTGATGAGTCATCACATCAATTATCTGAAGTGGGTGGTGTAATGAAGGTCACTTTCGCCTAAGCCCTCCGTAGCATTTCATCTAATAACGATTATTAAGAGACATCGACTAAATAAACCTACCTTGCCAAGTTAATCACTCACCTTTCTCCATTGGGGTGATGGGACATGTGACCCTTTTTGGTTGATAGCATGACACATATGGGAGCTTCATTGATACTTGTTCTCTGCTAATAGATTTTGTATAACAAGAAAGCTGTAAGGTTCGAGATTAAATCCCGGGTCAAACCAGGCGCACCAAGTGGTGCCCCCTAGCAGACACCCCTCCAAACTGGTTTGGAAGTAGCATCACCCCCTAAAGTATCTTTGGGTTACCGTCCAAGACTAATCATATTTGGACATCTAGCCTCGGCTTATGCTCCAAGGCATTGTAGAGTTTCCAATGATTTCCAGGGAAAGTCGGTTCATCTTGGCCCTGATGAAGTTG
>CAIGRP010007196.1:0-53745 GCA_903798385.1 Fraxinus cuspidata
ATAGTAATATGGGTTGTAACAATATTGTTCAGACACTAAATCAGTTCGCCGAAGTAGTATTTGTAATGCTCAGAATTTATTAGTTTTACCATTGTATCCCGGAAAGCAGACGCTCAAATTAAACATCAAGCACGTAGGTGAGGGAGCGATTCTGTTTTAAGGAAAATGTGTTTGCATAGGCCTCGGTTTGAAATTTATTTTACTGAAATTTAAATTATTTGCTCTGTTATAATATTGTAGTTAATAAAATTATATGCTATATTCTTTTCATAAGTTGCTAATACGATATATCTATTAATTGCATATACGATATTTGTAAATGCACTAAATTTCATATACGATATCTGTTGCATATACGGTATCAGTCTTGCATATACAGTATCTGTTGCATATATGGTATATGTCTTGCATATACGGTATCTATCATGTAATACTATAAATACGTTATTTGTCAATATTCTACTCGTTAAGTCGGTATTTATCCACTTAAATATACAGACGGCAAAATTTTCAAAAATTTAAAAGAATAACATGGTGGTGTTAACTTCACTTGCTTTGCCCAACTACCTCGGCAAGCCAGACCTCAACAAGAGAAGATTCATTAAATTGATAATATCAGTTGTAGCACTAAAATGTGTAGGAAAAAACCTCAACAAGAGAAGGTACAAGCCAGACCTCTCCAAGTTATCATGTTGTCCTTCCCAATGTCTTACAAAAGTGTCCTCAAAACCAAATTCGGACAAGAAGATCTCAACTTCTAGCCGCTGACAAAGTAAGCTTAAACTGAGGAAATACAAAAAAAAAGCACGTGCCTACAAACACACACATGTTTCCACTTCATAAGAAACTGAAAAGAAATTAGTGCAGAAGTTTTCTGCATGGACTGTAATATCCAATTAATCAAATTAAACAAGCTACCAGGAATCAAAAGGCATGACAGTGTCTCCAAACTTCTTTTCTTTTTTCAATTTAGGCATAGCTTTAAAACTTGCTCCATGGTTATGATTTTCCCCTATCGCGTTGAAGTCAAATTCATCATCGTCTCCAATTCTCCTAGCCATTTTACTTCCTGAAAGTCCAGCTCCAGCAGCTTGGTCAAAGAAGTAGCGGAGAGAAATATCAGATTCGATTAAACAACATAAAAATCTGATTTTTTTTTTTTCAGATGGATTGAGGTCATTAAAATTGTCATTTCATGGCATGAAGAGTATAGCAGCAGTAATAGCTCATCGCAAACTTTACATTAAGATACAAGAAAAAATTCAGACAGATATTTTGCTATCCTACCGATTCATCTACGAACTCATCTCCAATTCTCCTAGCCATTTTACTTCCTGAAAGTCCAGCTCCAGCAGCTTGGTCAAAGAAGTAGCGGAGAGAAATATCAGATTCGATTAAACAACATAAAAATCTGATTTTTTTTTTTCCAGATGGATTGAGGTCATTAAAATTGTCATTTCATGGCATGAAGAGTATAGCAGCAGTAATAGCTCATCACAAACTTTACATTAAGATACAAGAAACAGACAGATATTTTGCTATCCTACCAATTCATCTACGAACTCGCCACCAAAAGATCCTGCTACTGCAACACTTCCTGCGCCAGTGGCAACAGAAGCAAAACCACTTGCTCCAATCACAGGGACTATAGTTCCTAGTGTGGGTGCTAAAGCACCAAACCCTGCAGCAATATAATTACTTCACCCTGATGTAGAGAGACATGTGAAAAAGTAAATATGTATATTTCATAAACTTGTTTGCTTTGACCAAAAATAACTGAGCTTGTTCTTGGAATATGTCCAAATGCACACAATCCAGGAAGGTAAAAAGTACCATACCGCCAGTAATTGCCATTAAGGTTCCTCGATAACTCCACGTTTCCACGTAGCCCATGAGCAGTTTGGAGATTTGGTTTCTTCCTCTGATTCTTCCTCTTTTAGTAGTTCCATTGCAGAACAAGCAACCATGGTTTCCATGGCTTCCTGCGAAGACATAATTACTTCAGAAGTGACAAGATGCAAAACAGATCCAAAATCATATGACAGTAAAAGCTTACAAAAAATTCTGAGTTGGGATCATCTTCTCAACAGCAATATAATGCTCTTCACGTGAAAGTGAAAAATTGTGTGAGGTTTTAATAGGCATGGACATTTATCAGATATAGTACTTCTTAGTAGTTATTTCTCTTAAAGTTGGATCATAAAGAAAGACATAACATCTTTGAAGAAGAATATAGGAAAAAAATGACTTGGTCTCTTTGAAGAAGAATATAGGAAAAAAATGACTTGGTCATTTAACCCTAAATCAAAATCAAGAACTATGTCGAGTCACATTTGCTGTCTTTATTTCGACAAAGCATTGAGCATCAACACCAACCTTGGTTATATTCCAAAATATTTTAGAAGATTTTTACTACATATAAAAGACATGTCTCACTACTAAAGCCCTATTTGACATCCATTAAATCAAAACTCATTTCAACCACACATTCACGCAATAAATTACGGAACATATCTTAATTCATTGAAAAAGATTCTTTAATACTTAATCTTGATCCCGGATCTTGAATCTTGATTATTGGCTCCTTTATTATCGTAATTGGTTTTGCTTCTTGATCCAAAGTTTAATTCTTGAATTCATTCTTCTTGATTGTAGATCGTGTGTTCTTAATTGTGAATTTTTTAATCTTCCTCTTCAATATACGTGTTCTTGTGTTGATGGGATGACACAAAGAATGAGAAGTTGCATTTGAATTGGAGACCTAACCTTATATATAGTTTACTTATGCATTTGGTCCATCGTCAAATACAATTCTAATGAATCTGATCTCTATACATATAATCTGACTCACACTTTATTTAGTTGCCCAAAACCCAATTACTTAATTCTTTAGTAAATCACTATAATTTTAAGCCTAATTCAGGAAATTCTATTGGATCTTATGGACATAGATCAGTCCTTAGCAGGATCTAATTAGTGGTCTGATATCAGTTAGCTAAAGCTTTTTCCACAATGATTTGTTTTCCTGGCTCTGAAACCGGAAGGTGATGGTCTACATTTGTTGTGAGCATTTGAAAATTGACCAACTAGAAAATGGGGGTGATTCCTCACCATAGATTACATAAGTTGGGGTACGGTTATTCTAGTACATCTAAAAATTTCGCAAATATTTGGCTCGGACTGTAGATCGTAAAAATAAGCTTCTGGCATTGACCATTTAGTGATCTCTTCCACAATTCAGAGACTGGACTTGAAAGATAGACTGCATTGACTGAATGTTTCATAAAAAGACTACACTTTCTTACTACCGGTGATGTCCGGAGATAAAAGTTGTGAAAGTATCAACTTCATGAAGTCCTGAAGTCTTTCTTCGCTCTATACAGTCAGAAATATAAATAGTGCAATTTATACTTGATCTAGAGAACTGCAAAAACTTTTGAAGCAAATTACAGCACTCACCGGCTTTACAAAAAAGGGCAAAACAACATTACAACAATATGGAGATACACAAATTGAGCAATCTAGTTACATCTACCTTTGGCACTCAAAAGGACTATACAAGTCAATCGATTGAATTGCACACTATATAGCCAATAGCTGAAGCCACAAAAAATTATACCTACAGAGAGAGCTCTGAAGAATAAATTTTACTATCACGTAGTCGGCAAGAAAATTGTCATTCAACTAGACCATCAGGGATGTAGATAGTCACAGAATGCTCCTTTTTTGCAATGCCCACTTTCATAGAATTTACATACACGCTGCCCTTTTGGAAGAGGCCTTGAATATCCACCACCACCTCCATATTGATGCCTGCCCCACGGGGGTCTGCCCCTTCCAAATCCTTGGTCTCCGCTTTGATAACCCCAATCTCTAGGGCTAGTAAACCTTTCCCCACCAATTTTCCATTGGTTATCCCATGGAAGACTCCCATTCTGAGCACTACGGTTCATGTTTGGATTTCCCCATGATGTCCCCGGGTTTGTGTACCCCAAGTTCGGAATTCCTTGAGCAGGTCCACCCAATACCAGATTGACATTACCCTGCACAGTCACCAGATTAATGTTACCCTGGACCGTTCCCCAACTAGGGTCCACAGTTTCAGATCCTGTGCCAAGAGCCAACGTCGTGCCAACCATGTCTTGAGTAGTGTTGGGTGGGGGTGGGTGGACTTCTGATCCAGCGTCCGCTCGGAAAACTGGACCATTCGTTTCTCCTTCACTACTTGCCGATGACTGTACACATGAACTCCTAAATGGATCAACAGCATTCGCCTGAGACTGACAAGTCAACTGTATCTCCCCACTGGAGCTCAAGGCTTCATTTTTTCCGGGATCACGTGTAAGACTAAACTCAATGGAACTAAAACAACCATCATTACAATCTTGAATTAATTCCTTTTCAAACTTAATGGCTGAAGTAGGGGAAGGCAAGCCACCTTGAGATTCCATGACTTGAGTCAACAAATCTGATACTAAATCCTCACCAAGAGCATCAATCTCAATCTTTTCATTGCTCAGTGCTTGCCAACTAGTTATATCTGAAGTAGGATGGGAGGAAGAAGAAAGAGTTAGCATGTTAGCCAGAGTAGTATCAGCATCACCAAGAGATTTAGGAGGTTTTAGTGAAGATCCAGATACAAGACCAGAATCCCATTCCTCGACTGAAGCTTTTGCATGCGCAGGGTCATATCCACACCATTCATCAGGAGCAGCACTTGGCAGTTTGAAGATACCAGAACTTTGCAAAGAAACATTTGAACAAACAGACTGCTGCTTTTCAGCTGTCTGAACTTCCAAGTCCTTGATGCTTGTCTCAGGTGTAAGAGGCGGACGTGAGAGGTCTATGCCACCATCATGTTTAGATAAATTAGTGGGTGACTTGACTATGGGTACAAAATCAGAGCTAGTTTCCATATTTTTCGAACTTAAGATAGAACCCAAATTTTCTTGAGAAGATTGACCTACTTGACTCAGTTTATTTTCACAATCATTTCCACCATTCATCTGAATTTCAATTCTTCCACTTGAATTTTTCTCTCTATTTTGTGTACCATGGTTGAAACCCAAATGTGGCCAGGAGGAACCCGATTCATCTGCCCTCACAACTTCAGTATCACAACTAACAAATCTATTATCAGATATAGCTTCACATTCTTGGGACTGTGAAGAAATGTTATCTGGCAACTTTGATGCTTCATGGAATCGCCCGTTTAAGGCATTATTCAGAAGCACAGAGTCATATTCCTCATGATTTGTCCATATCCTCATATCAGATGGAAATAGTCCAGTCATGCTCCACTTCCGCAGGTGCATCATGGAAAATGGTCCTTGAATTTTACCATTCGGATCACGATAGTGCCACAAATTTTCAGTTTCAATAATATTAGCAGACGATAAGTTTCCCATGGAGCCAGTAGTGATTGAAGTTTCTAATCCAGATTTCATCATGGCTTGATCACTCCCAGCAGTTGCCAAGCTAGGAATATTTACTTGACTTCCATATTTCTCCAAGCTCTGTGATCCACTCGCATCTATTTTTTCATCACTTCTATTACTCCCGACTACCTGGATCAGCCCCTCTTCAGTACCTGAGTATAAGATTTAGTACAAATACGTCTTAAGTAATCAAAGCAAAAGCAAACAAAATAACCAGCGGAAAATAAACTTCCATGTCCACAAAGCCCAAAAATGTAGTGTTACCAGGCTTACTGTTATTGCCAAGTTTGGCGTCTTCTTCTAAATCATAATTTGGGTTCATTTTAGGATCAGCGTGGATCTCTGGAACTTCACAAAGTTTCCGCTGGTGTTCCAATTTCAGAAGCTGTATTCCTTCTATACATTCGCTGAGCGTGAAAATCGTCAAGGAACTCCAAGAAAACATGCAAGGTGTTTGTTCATACTCACATCACAATTGGAGAAATATATAGTTTAACAATTCTATCCATAATCCAGTGTCTGTAAATCCCACTTCCTCAGAAATAAAGAGAAGTGGAATTATGAAACACTGCTTCACCTACGACATTTCAAATTGTACGGCAAAAACTATGAGATGTCAGAAAAGGAAAAATAAACTATGACAAAACCTTATATATAAACAATCAAAGGTTAACTAGAAGTCATCTTAATTCATTCCTTATTAGTGCCTTATCTAAAACCATTGATTCACAAAACAATAGCTGATGGAGATAATTAATGATCATGAATATATATTCCTAAACTATTTGCCTGAATCAATATTCACAATAACCCAAGTATTCCTAAGGTGACAAGCTGAACCATCCAAAGTCAATAAATAATTCCAAGTTCATTACTTCAGTATTTCTAATCCAGTCTCCATAATTGGAGCATATGGCCCATGAAATGGTGCCAAAGCTGAACTCCTAGGCAAACTCAACTACCAATCTAATACTTTTCCAAACTCTGGAGACTACTTGCAGCAAGGGATTACTCTGTCTACTGGGTCCAACTCATTCTTCAAAAAGTTATGTTCTTTTACCTTTTTAAACTAATAATTTGGAAAGAAAAGTTTTAAAAGCTTTTTCAACTTTGAAACAACAATTGATATGTTCCCACAATAACTTCACACTTGCAGGTCCTTCAAGGTAAAGATACTATGTCTCTTTTCGCAAAGTTGAAGACATCAAAGATTTCCATATAATTTAAAATATTAAAAAAATTTAAACAAAGGATATTCCTTCTTTTGCCCCTCCTCACTAGCTTGTCCGAGTAGTCGATTTAGCTGTAATATCTCTGCTTCCAGCGGCTATATATAAAAATTAAAATAAGAAAAGATCCAAACAAGAATAAGAACAGAATTAGGTCATAAGAATAGAAGATACAACAACCATACTACATGTACACTCTTTTTTAAATCATTCTTTACATCATGCCACGTGGCGGCATCGCATTGGACAGTTTAAAAAAAATACACACTTCCCGCCAACAATTTTTTTGAAAACAATGGAGTGTCAAAAACAATGTCAAACTTTGAGTGTGCATTTAGCATTGTTCTAGAAGATATAACCAGATATCCTTACTTGTCAAACGTGTAACATCACCCCACCCCAAAAAAAGTCGAGAAAATAAAATAAAGGTCCCACAGTAAACAGACAAACATAAGGAGTAAGAAAGTAGTGAAGCACCCAAAGGTGTGGATGAGGAAATGAAAGATTCAAGTGAAAAACTGATAATGGGTATCTGACATCTATGCCTATATGAAATCAGGGTACCTCAAGAACCACAATTTAAAACAACAGTTCACAAACTTACTTCATTCAGCCTGACTGCTTGGAGTGCCATAGCTTTCTTTTGCACATCTCCCTACACCAAAGTATAAATATTAGCAAACTATCACGTGCATTACTTCAGGTTAAACTTTTAAATAGTGCCAGCACTCATACTTACAACGGTCAACGGTTTTCCAAGCCCATGCCTTATGCTCTGACGTAATTGCCAGCATTCATCCTGAATATTAAAAACGATTATTAGAGAAAGATTTGCTCTCTACAAAAAAATAAATAATAATAATAATAATATGAGCATATCCACATAGTATCTGTGTTCCAGTCTTGCCATAATAGCAAAGATTTTGAACTCTCAAACAAATTCACTCAGGCTATCATTTCCGCTCAAAATTTGTACATAATGATTTGTTGAAGAAACAAATATCTAGCAAAAGCATAGTTAAGTCACAAAAATATAACAATTTTTTGAGCTGTACAGAAGAAATTACATCTTTTTCTGTCCCATAAAACATCCATTTAAATGTTGAATTCTAGAATCAGGAAATATTTGCCAATTTTGATAAGGCAGGTAAGAAAATGATTAATTGATCACAATTAGAAATTGATTACTTATCACTCCATTTAAAAAAGAAAGGACTTTACAAAATGCATTGAGTTAAGCCTTAAGTTTTAGAAGAAATCCTCTTCATGAGGCTAACTAGAAGACCAGAAAGAAATACCACTACCGCCCACCGCTACCACTAGGTTATTGATTTCCACTTTCTTAACATAACATTACAAATTCAACATTCAGTAAGTTGATCAAATATGTATCTCCAATCACCTCAGAGAATTCTTGATCTGAAATAGCATCAATTGATAGAGCCTCTTTCTTGTCTAAGTTTAGAACTTCAAGCATGATATCCGTTGTGTTGAAACCAATTTCATGCGGCCCAGCAGCCTTACATGTACCTGATTTCAGATATTAAAATTGAATTAGTTCAGTAAATGTGTAACTAGCACAAAATTTTAAAAGATGCACTAAAAAGGAAAAGAGAAAAAAAAGATAAATAAAATACATTTCAATAAATTTATGCTTGTATATACCTACAACTTGTGCAAGCCTGAAAAAATCTTCTTTCTGATCATTACTAGATATTCTGATTCGCACAAATGAGCCAACAACCGTATCATGGAACTTCTCCTTATCTTCGATAAGAGTCTCCATCAAATTACGTCGCAAATAAATCAAGCTAATGTTCTGAAAATCAATTGCGGCATATTCATCCAAATTTTTCGGGGTTGCTCTCTCTTGCAAGAGATCTTTAGACTCCCATTCAGTGCCTTTGTCAATGCTTGGTTTGTCCATTCCTTTTTCAACACTTGGCTTTTCTAAACCTCTGTCAATAACTGACTGGTCTGCAGTTTTGTCAATGATCAGCTTGTGTGTATGTACATTATTGCTCCTCTCATTTGCACCCTTTTTGTTACTCATCTTTATGTCTCTGTCAATGCTTTGAACTTCTGTCCTTAACGGGTCCTTATTGACCAAACCATGCAGTTCTTGGGATTTATTCAGCTCGTGATGTTCAGAAGACCTGTATGGATTTGAATCTTTTCTACCATGTCCATTAAGATCTACATTATATAACCGCCGCTTACGAGGCACCGCAGCCGCATCTTTCCAAGGTTTCTTAGCTTGAGAGAGCTCGCTCATTGTCAATGATAGCTTCTCTTTCAAGCAAACCCAATACACCTTAAAGAGATACTCCCAACTAGTTTTGTCGTCAAAATCTACTTGAACCTACACAAATAATTTCACTAGAATATTAGTTTAAAGGAGTAACAAACATACTTGGTTAAGGTTAAAAAAGGAAAAAGTAATATTTTGAAAACCTGCTTGGACAACGGAAAGGGTCAAGGGCAAATGGCCGAACCGGTGATTTAAAGAAATTAAAAAAATAAATAAATATATTTTAAAATATTACAAAAAGTCAAGCACGTGTTTGGTTAAGCTTAAAACATGTCTAGAATACTAGCTTAAAATTGCAAAACTTATAAAAGGTAGAAGTAATGTTTTGAAACCCTGGACAAGGGAAAGGGGCCAGGGTCAGAACAAACCGCTGATTTAAAGAAATCAAAATTAAATAAATATATACACACACACTAAAAGTCAAAAACACAGGATTTTTATTAAAAAAAAATGAAAAGAATCAACAACTCAAAGCATGTATAGCTCAAATAGTCAAATACAATAAGCAATGTAAATCATGCTATTCAATCCAATTAAATAATGCAAATAACTTAATAATAAGCAATAATGAAAATCAATGTTAGCTTCAAAAACAAATAATCACAAAGGCAGGCTATTCATTCTGTTGAAATTGAGCATATTCATCAATTTTATTTTATTTTAATTTCTGCTGATATTGATGAAACTATATGCTCAAATTAGGGAAATAAAATACAGAGTTTCTTCTTCTTGCCAATTCAATACAACATATTCCATATATTTTCTTGTCTAATAGATTATCGCAAGCCCCCAACCAACCCCAATCCCATGATTTTCCATCCACATGGGTTTGGTATTAAAAATGAGTTTGGAAGAACAGAAGATTCACGGTCTCAAAAACTCAATGAAGTTGACCTTCGAATAAATTACAGTAGAAATGAAGGGAAAAAAAAAAGAAAACGATTTGGAAGGAAAGAGAGAATTGAAAAGCTGCACAAATAAAGTGATGAACCCTAAATAATGAGTTGACTGAAGAAATAAAATGCGTATTGTTTTTCGAATTAAATGGGAAAAACCACCATGTTCTGGTTGAATCGGCCGGTTTTCTATTGCACGGTTTTTAGAGGCTAACTGGTCTGTTCCTAGTGTTAGCTGTCGAACTGACTGGTGTGGCCAGGTTTGATAATATTTATAAGAAGTTACTTTGTTTCCAAACACGTTTTGATATTTTACCTTCATCATGTTTGGCTAACCGGTCTGTTCCTAGTGTTAGCGGTCAAACCGACTGCTGTGGCCCGGTTTGATAACATTTATAAGAAGTTACTTTGTTTCCAAACACGTTTTAATATTTTACCTTCATCATGTTAGGCTAAGCTTAAATGGGTGCTTAAAAAAAAGCACTTTTTTAAGCTTTACCCAAGCAGGCTCCTTATTCTTACTTTTAAGCATATGAAGTTACTTTTCGAAAGTAACACTCACCAAATTGTCTAAAGAAATTGCTAAATTATATGTTTCAACTTTGACCAATAAAAATAGTATTATTTTACATGTCTTTACAAGTAAACTTTTTTATTTTTAGCTAAACATGCTCCACCAGAAAATAATGTTGAGTGCAAGCCAAATAGGTAACTAGTCCAAATTGGATAGGGGCATTGCTGGGAATTTTATTTGGTGAGGGCATAAATAAAAGTCAACATAAGTGAACAAAAAGGAAATAAGAGAGGAAAGGAAGAAAAGAAGAAGGTGCCTGCTATGCATAGGAAATAGACAGCTTCTGGAAATGGAAGGAGAGAGAAGGAAGGCGGGCTGTGAAAAAACAAGGACAAAAAATAGCGAACTAAGGAGGAAATAAAAAAAGGCATCAAATGTGAGTTGTGAAAGGGGAGGAAAAAAGATGTACAAGGCAGAACTGCATCCATAAGTACACATAAATAAAGCCATCCAGCTAATTTTACCAGAACTGCAAAGAGATAAAGTACTCAGAAAATTTTAAGAACTCAGTGGGAGCAACTGCTCCCATTTGCCCCACCATGACTCGACCAGTGCATCAAATAATTATTTTTTTTTTAATAATGGCCACGAGGTTTTTGGCTCGATAAATAGTATTACATCTCAACAATTGTTAAACCAAAATATTCAAGCAGAAACAACATAGAACGCAAGATTTACCCAGGTTTGGTCATAACAGACCTACGTGTCCGTTGCACTCCATGCCATATCACTCGTTCTGAACTATATCCAAAGTTCAAAGTACAACATCGCAAGAACTCGCCCAGAAGTTCTCAAACTTCGGAAGTTTTTGGCTTGCACTACAGATCTCACTCAAAAGGACATACAGTATACGACAAGAATTACTCTCAATCTAACAAGAAACCTATATCCTCTCATCAACCCTCAAAATAAAGACCAAGTTTACAAAAGCTCAAAACCTTTGTTTTGTTTGCGCAGCCACATTGAGAAATTGAAGAGAGGAAGAGAAGGAGAATGATGTTCAATGTGTAACCCTACTCTGATGCCACTCGTTTATAGGAAATCTGCTAGCCGTCGATTTTCGTAGTGAATCCAATCTATACCCCTTAATGCGCCACATGGATAAGTGACAGTTTTCATCAGGGAATGCAATGTTTGGCCTAAAGTTGTGTTTTTTAAATGCGACTCTAAGTCAAAAAAAATAAAAATAAAAATAAATAATATATATATATATATATTGCAAATGTAAATATAAGATCGTCAAGTTGAGAAGCAGACTGATGGAAAAGAGGAAGGAAAAGGAAATGTATTTGCCTGTTGGACATCAAGCAAAAGTGTCGGTCCCATTACAACAATTTCCTTCCAACACTACTGGCATTTAATGTAATTTACATCATATAAAAGTGAGTCAAATCTTTCTTTCAGACTAAATACAGAGAGAAGATACTTTTCCTTGTTTCATTTTTTCTTCCTTCACAGTGGAGCAGTTTTCAGGGCTCGGTTACCTGCCTGATTTTGTCAGAAATTGCTATATCAAGCCTTTTGCACAAGCGGAGGGCTCAGTTGATTTCACATACTAGGGAGGACTAGATAAAGAAAACCTTCTAATTCATCCTACTTTTGGAGTAAGTTGCATTTTAGAACAACATATAACTTAACCAAGTTAAACAAAACACGTAGCACAAATTAAACAAAATATGTAGCACAAGGCCCTTGAATCTAGGCAAACTCACATTTATCATCAGAGCTGATTAACACTCAGCAACTGGAGCGCGATTTGGCACTTCTTTAGTGGAAGCATCAGTCCAAGAGAGAAAATATAAATCGCAATACAAAGAGTACATCACGCTTCAGTAATTTGAAGGAAGTAAAGGTGTGAAAGACTATGGACATGGTTGTCAGCAGGGAGATGAAGGCCGAGATGGATCAGAGTCAGATGGTATTATCATGGAGATTCAAATGCTTCTTCTACAGAAAGAGACCAGGGAGGGGGGAACTCAAGAAGAATGAGAATGAAGCACAATGCTGGATGATGTTCAGAATATTTGAGTAAGGGTGGATGACCCCTTTTTCCCCGGGGTTGGGAGAATAAAAAGGAAAAAGTTAGGAGGAGAGCATGGGCTAGAGATTTGACCACATGGTTAGAAAGTATTTAATGAAGGATTAAAAGGAAAGAAAGAAAATATGAAAATGCAAAGAGATTGGAAACAATTTGTGAACCCACATCTTACAGACTTACACTTCACACAATATGCAATCTAATGGTGAGATGAAAACCACAAGCTAATTTACATTTATCATTTTTTGTTACTTTGTTTAGTCCAGAACTACAACTAATGAAAGGTCCAGTGAAATCGAACTTTCTCCAACCACATCAAACAAGTACTTTTGGTCTACCTCTATCTATTATAATTTGATTTACTGGGATCTCACGGTTCCCGTAAATTAGGCCCTTTTAATAGCTACACATACATGAAATGACCATCTAAGTCGTTATTCCATTAATTTAACCTCATTGTAGCCACATCCACCTCATTTTGTTAATTTATCCATTCTAATATAGTCGCACATCTACCCTAACAATTTAATTTGTCTTAAGCTCATCGCATAATTATTTTATCTATTAACAGTCCAACACTCAGTGTCATTAAGCATATTCTGTCTAATAGCCACTCCATATATTTTGCTTCACTTGGTAGGTATCTTCCGATCACATAGAATCCTGTAACGCTATTCCATAATTTTCATTTCATCCAAATCAGTTCTAATCCTATGCATTAAAAATTTTCTATTCCTCCTTCCTCACTAATAATAGAACCAAGTACCTAAAGAATTGTCACTTACAAGAACATATTCCTCTATTTTCACTCCACTATCATATTCTTACTAGGACGAAAACCAGATTCCAGCATTCTGTTTTAATGCTACTTAACCAGGAACCTTCATATTTTAATGTGCCCCTCAACTTCGAAGTTACATTTCCGCTTGATCTTAGTCTCCTCAATAATTCATGAAAGCAGTGTTGACACACGCTAATTGACAGCATACACATCCAACTAAAGTTTTAACATTAAAATAACTCACAAACAAACGACAAATTAATAAAAAGAGGAAAATTTTGTAATCAATGCACCTGAAATCATCACTAAAAAAATTCTATTCATATAAGGCTTCAGAATTTATCAAATAATCAAACATTTCCTTTGACGGCAGAAACAATTTAATTGATGGCGACTAAATAGGCTGATGTTTAATTTTGTAACAATCATTCAACGTAGAAGCGGAGAAAGGTCACTTCAGTTCATTGACTAAAGCTTCACCATAAATGTGATAAATTATCTAATGTGCCAAAAAATCAATTTAAACAATGTGCCACAAGTAAGGATACGTTGATCCATCTCAGTGGTCTAAACCAAAGATTCTTCAACATGTTCGGCTTCTTTACCTGAACATGCCATGTAAAATTAATTTTTTTCTATTTTCTGTCAGTTTAGGGTAAAACGAAATAGAAACTCAGCCCCCGTTTGACTCCCATTAAAATTATAATACATTTTTCTCTCTCTTCATTTCAACCACCCATTCTCCAAAAAAAAACACTATTCCAAAATTATAATGCCAAATAATGGGGGCAAACGGGGGCTCAGATCCCCACATCACCCTAAAACACCTTTAATGATGATCTCACTTCAAAACGGTTAAGCAAAACTAAAAACAAACTGGGATCAGAAATTAAGGATGAAATCCTCAACTTATCCTAAATAGAAATACATGTCAACTCTAAAACCGATCTGATTTTCTGTGAAACCAAAGTCTTTATGTCAAACAAATCAGCATGTATATGTACAAATTCATTACTAGGAAAAGTCCTTTATATAAATGAAAAAATTTCAGATAGATATAACATGAAATTATAGAACAATCAGAAAACGCCAGTAATGTACTATATCCAGCTGCTGTTTTTGTAATTATTGAAATTTGGAACAGAAAATTTTGAAAAAAAAAAAATAATAAAAGTAAATATATTAAAAACATAAAACTCTTTAGTCAGGCTACAGTACATTTGAAGAAGAATCGTAAGAAAAGAACAAAAGTTTTTGAAGTTGCAAAGGAGATCATTGTGCATACCGATTCATTGTTCGCTTGGTCTTTGTTTTCAATCAGCATGATAGTCTTCATGCATGTAGCGCAAAATCCTTTGTTTCCTCTAACGCACACGTAGTCAGCATCTTTTGTGCAGCCTTTGCACAGTGAATAGGTGCAAGTGAAGCACATATAATGCGAAGACTTCAAACATAAAGTACATATGTGCCAACCTGAAGAAAGTAGCATCACAAGAATGTGTATGAATTATCATTACGAAATTTCATCAGCCTCCTATATGCGTTAATAAATAAAGAAAAATGAATGTCAATGAAAGTCAAATCAGCCAACATTTTAATTTGAAGCATTTTGTAGTAATAAAACATTATACTCTTACTCTCATAATAAACATGTTCAGATAACAATGAAAAGATCTATACTACGTTCTTAAATTAACTATGATATTCGTAGGGCTAAATTATACTAGACAAGCCCATAATTAGACTGTAAAAGCAATAATAAGTTAAAAATCAAAATAATAAACCAAATATTGTAGTTTCTTCATTGAATTGGATGTACAAAACTACAAATTAAGGAAAAAAGACTTTTTGAATAGATTATTAAATAGTCTTTTGACTCTTCCCTCTACTCTCTTGGTCTCTTCTTCTTTATTTTTATATATTTTCTGTGTCAAACTTTTACATTTTTCCTTCAAGACAAACTCAATATGCATCATTCTTCCTTTCTTTGACGTCACCTTTTTTTTTTAACATTCATTTGATCCATCAAGCTAATGTGATTTAGTTTGTTTATAATTTAGTAGCTTAGTTTAAACGCACAAGCTGCTTCAAGTTTCTTTAATGTTTCCAAAATTTATTATAAAACAAATACGAAGATCTTTTCTAGATTTTGAAACGTTTACCCAAGAGTTAGAGGACATGTGTCCATCAAACAAGAATGTTGGTCTTTTAGAAGTTTTGGTGCTTCAATGACCATCCATCTCTACAATATGATTAACAAGAAAAAAATTCAAAAGTATCAACTATTAATGGGTATCTTATATGAATCAAGTGTTTAAGATATCTGCGGCTACTGGGCATTTAGATGGGCTGCCTAATTAAGATTGACTGCCTAATTTTATGTTGTTCCTTTCTGATTTAAAAAGAAAATACACTTCATATGTGATATGCATTGATTATAATATATTTGATTACCTTTCAAAAAAAAAAATAGCAAAAAGAAGAAACAAATTAAAAATTAATACAAAAACCAAAAACAGCAGAATCACCAGACTTCATCGAATTCAAACACAATAAAAAGTAACATACCACAATTCCAGATGGCAGTTGAACTGAAAAATTTCTCATCTCGCTTGATACATGCTGGATGATACGCCTTTGGACAGCCCCTATCCAATAGTAACAGAAATTCAATTGACTACGAGGGAAGCTTCAAATTTATCTTTCTCCGTGTATTTATTTCTTGCTTTCAGAAATTCACGAAGCCAAATTTCCATGAATATAAGAAACAACAGCATTCTTGAAAAAGATGTTGAATTCTATATTTAAAGAAATTAATGTATCTGTGTATGAAAGCTTAAGCTATCAGAAGAGGTTCTTCGACTCCTATGTGATATGGCCATCTCCCATTTATTAAAAATTGTGCAGCCGTGCCTTCTATATCTAATGAATCTGGCCTGTACATCGAACACCTCTCTGAAAGCTTCAAGCTTTTATATTATATGGTTCAACAAAAGAAACGAATGAAATTTGAAAAGAAATAAGGTAATCTTCATTCAAAAACTGAAACTTTTGGTATGCTATGCATTAAAATATAACTCACCTGCGATCACAAAGCACGAGAGAACCGCCATCGAAGCAAATGAAGCACACGTCTTCCTCCTCCTGTTTTTCCCGCTTCTGAGGTGGAAGCAGAGGCTTTGCTGCTGCGGCGACTGGCCCCTTCGCCTGCCGTCCTCTCTTCCGCTTCTCACCACTTGGGATCATTTGATGCCCTGCTCGGACAGCTGGCAAAACACCCACCTCCTCTACCTCCTTTTTGTCTTGCTTCGGAGGCGGAGGCTTTGATACCGCGACCGGCCCCTTTTCCTTTCGTGTTCTCTTCCGCTTCCCACCACTTGCGAACATTTGCTGCCCTGCTCGCGCGGCTGGTAAACACATAACCACCGTATAAGGTTGCTGGTCCATGACATCACCATCGATCTCCAACGGAGCTCCGACAATCTGCGGGTCGTCCACATCCCGAATAGCCGCCGATGAAGATGCCCCGCCGTTGTCATTTCCCCCAGTTCTTTCAGTAGTGGTGGTGACAGCCTCGTCATCGTCAAAACCCTGGGTCTGTGCCACCGCAGCTAACAACGTTTCTATGTTCTTTCGATACAAGCCGGAACTAAAACTCTCATTTTCCTCCGGCGAACTCATTGCCACGAAACCCTAGAGTTCTCAATTGCCACAAATAAACCAAAACTTCAAAAAAATGGAGGTGGCGATCATATATTTACAGGGAAACCCCTTGTATGAAGAAAAGATCAGGAAAATTCAGACACGGACGCGAAATTATAGAGAGAGAGAGAGAGAGATGGAACTGCGATTTGTGGTATAGTATGATTGGTTGATAGGGTGGAGTGGGGGACGGGATTACTTTATTACAACAGTATAATTCAGGATTATCTTTCTTTCGGCGGCAAGTGAAAGTGGAATTTAAGCAGAAATGTAGAGAATTTACAAGTCAAAACATTGGAAATGAATCGAGCCACGTCATCAGTGCACGTTTGCCAAAGCTTAAAAATCAATTTACATTTTATTGCATAATTTAATTTTAAATAAAAACTTATAAGTAAAAATAGTATCATATTCGAATTATTTGAAAATAAAAATTACTTAAAAAGTAAATTCAGATAACTCTTAAGCTTTGAGCATGTTTGGCCAAGCTTAAAAATTCATTCACGATGCAATAATAATTGAATGAGTTAAGTCATTTATAGCATCTCCTTTAGCACTTGTTTTACAGATGAATGATGTGACAGATGGATGATGGTTGGATTAAACATGTGAAAGGTGGTGTGAGATTGTGTAAGTGTAAATTCGGTAAATCGATGTATAAAGAAATGTGTACATGTAGCAATATTGTAGTTGAATTCTAAATGAATGTAGACAGTATGTTGATCAATTAACTTAATTAGAAAGCTTACTTACAATTAATAAGTACTCTTCTACTTATTCTTCTATATTTATCGATCGGACCTCCACTTAGTTCTCATTGTTATTAAAGTTGAAAATAACTTATATTTTATTTTTTTATTTTATCGAGTAATTTTATTAGTCATTTGTAAAAATCATCATCGATTTAGGCAAAATTAGGTCTTATTTGATTTGTTAGTGGGTTTGTAATACATTTTAATTTATTGAACAACTAATTAGAAAAATATTTGCATTCTAAGCCCTTAGAAAAATATATTTTGGAATAGTGATTTTTTTAAGAATGTGTAATTAAAAAATAAGAAAAAAAAATTTGGATCTACATGTAATATTATTTTATGTAAGAATATGTAATTAAAATGTATTTTTTGAAAAATAAAGTCAAAACAGCAGCTTAATATTAAGGTATTATTTTTGAGAAAAAAAATTAATGAATTCAAAGAAGTTATCTTATAGTCACTTGTACTCTTTTCTAAGCTTAGCCAAACATGGGCGGAAATACGGTGTTAATAATTGGGTAATTAAAATTTTAAAAGTTTGATCATGTTTGAACTCCATTAAAAAGTTGAGAATGTATTTTAGAATAGTAGATTGATGGAGAACGAGTAGTTAAAAAAAATTGCTTATAATATTATTTTATTAAAAATGTGTGGTTGAAATTTTGATAAAAATGGAAATCAAGGCTATGTAAATTCAATTTGCAGAACTAATTCATTATGTAAATAATTTAAATTTTAAACAGTTAATTATGAATTGGCAAACACATGATGTGGGGTAGAGTGGAGGTGGGGGTGTCGTGGGTTGGGGTGGGGTCAATAAGGCTAATTGAACTCGAGGGAGTGGTTTTTCAATAGTGCGAGGTCACAATTTTTACGTTGGGGTCAGTCGGTGTAGGCAAAACGACACCGTTGCAATTAAGATTGTGATAGTTCCTCAAAGTTTGATTGGCGTCAACATCTTCAAACGTATCTGCTTCCTTATCTTCATGCATTTGGGTTTTGACTTTGTTTTTTTTTTTTTTTGTCCCTTAAGCATGTTTGGCTAAATTTAAGAATGAGTAACTTCCTTGTTCTTAGTTGTTTTTTTTTTTTACTTCTCTACTTTTCAAAAATATAACTTTTAGACTTTGTCATACGCGTTCTTAATTTAAACTTACAAATAAACGTGCTTTTTTATATGTACATTGAGAAATCTAATGTTGATGATCCAATTTACTTATTATATCCTAATATATTTTTTTATATATATATTGGTGAAGTATTTAACTGATAATATTATAACGATCCAATTTGAGATGATTTAGAAAATGATTTTAGATTTTTACCTAAGTGAATTTGAAATTTTAATAGGCAAGTAAGAACATTTGCTTGATACTTCATTTGCTAAAGCTACTCGACAAATGTGCGATGTATGTTATTTTAAACTTTTGTTAGTCTTGTAAAATTATTATTTTTCTTTATTATTGGAAGATTGATCAAGTGCAGATATTTCTTCTAATAACTTAGAAGAAAAAAATAAATCATTAAACCAACAATATCAACTTTTTCAACTCATATGCAAGCATCACATAAATAAAAACATCTCAATTAATTATGCTTATATTCCGTACTTGATAGTACGTTGCTTGTATCCAATATCATATAGTATCCAGTGATCGATGCTACTTAACAACAAATAAACTACATAATATATTATATAAATCAAATTCCACTCGGTATCACGAGTAAATCACGTAGATACATGTTTCGCATTGAGGTTGAATTTGAAAGCACCATGTCTTATCTCGTATGATTGAATTTGTGATAGAATTTTTTTAACCGAGCAGACTGCTTACTCAAGCTTCTCCTTCAAAATGAAGCCACCCCTCCCTCTATTTTTAAGTGGAGCAAGGGGTTTAGCTGCAGTCATTGCTATTCCTAATTACATTTTTACTTGGGAAAATTTTTGCAATTACCTTTTTTTTTTTTTCTATAATCATAATTATATTTTCCACCCCATAAGTTATTAAAATTTCTTAAAAGGTCAACGAAAAATTCACCGAAAATTCCTAAAAATTGCAGAAATTATGGGATATAACAATTTTAATTCGATTCACAGTCCATTACGTAATCATGAATAAAATAATGTAAGTTCTTCATTTACATGTTAAGAACATGAAGTTCATATTACCTCTAAAATAATTTCGAAAATTTAAGTTCCTCCGTGTCATCCAAAACTTAAAACTCAAAACACTGGGAATTAACCTTCAAAGGAGCAACCTATGATCCATTGTGTATCAAGACGTCTTTAATTGATAAATCAAACCTAAATGTTCCGCTTCGAACATGATTCTAAGTTTTACGTATATAATAAAACCTATGTTTATCTTTTATTTTTTTTCAAAACTCTACATATTGTTTTTCAACCACACATTCACACAATAAAATATTCTACATGTAAATATAAAAAAAATCTATTTTTTAACCACGCATTCTACAAAAATTCATTCAAAACAATTTATTTTTTTTTTCAAAAAATGACCGCCAAACATGGGCAAAATAAAATAAATTCATTATCTTGACAAACGAAAGATTCTCAAAATCTATTACTTCCTCTTATAATAAATAGTTTACAGTATATGTTATTTCCATATACTGAAAGGAAGACTTACTTTGTACTACATTCATACATGGCAGCTTACTTGTAATACCCTGAATCTTTGAGTGACTTAAATGATAAGATTGACAACTTTAGGATCAAATTGGAATTCTTTCAATTTTGAGAGATCAAAGTGAACATTTTAACAAATAAGATTTAATTGAAGGAACGGTGAACTTAAAAGGTTTATTTGTGAGAATACGAGTCATCTAAGGATATTAAAAAAAAAATGGAACTTAATTACAATATTAAAAAGTTTAGGTACGGATATAGGGAAAGTTACATGTTTATAATTTTCAAACTTGAGCTACTATTTTGAACAAAAAAAAAAGGTTTATTAACGATCTCTTTAGAATGATCAAGTTCGGTTTGTATATTGACAATGAATGTGTCTTTTTCCTCCAAAATTTCTTCAAGTGTAGCAATCTCTGTTTTAGCATCAAATATTCAATATTCAGTTTTGAAATCGTTGATTGCATTACAAGATTCTTATGTGTTGTTTTCATCGTCATGCATGTTTTTTTCATATTCAATTGAGAACAATTAATCATTAAACCAGGGGCGGAGCTAAACTTGGGCAAGGATGGTCCACTGACCACTAAAAAATATGTTTTTTTTTTTTATTTTTTCAATAGAAAAAAAAAATCAAAAGTTCATTTCTTTCTATCTTATTCTGCACTTCTTAACATCTTATTGTTGCTACTATTATTTGTGGTTGGGAATTTAGGTTTACGTGCTTCAATTCTCGTAGTAAAATAGTAGATGCTTATTGTACGTGTTTGTATTTTTTTCTTGAATAAATATAGGGACTATAGGGAAAATCAACATTTTGTGGATATGTTTATTAAGATAACTCGATTTTAGCCTCAACTGCTAATGATATGTGGAGCGACAAATACACCCCTATCAACCTTGAAAAGTTGAAGTTGCTATCGTCTGGCAATCTTGAAGCAGGACATGATTTTTATTAAATAAGAATTGTTGGCTCCATTAAAGCTAAACATCTTGCCTAATGTTATATGTTTTCTGTTAATTCGAAAACATAAAACTAAACATTTTAATAATTTTAAATTCTAGTACTTTCTCATTGCATTTTTAATCTGCATGCACTTTGTTCAATTCTCTAACTATTTGTTCAAAAAATATTTAGGGGCTTGGAGAGCGGTGGTTGAGGGAATTGAGAATTCAATTTTCATCTCTGATTTTGTGAGCAATCTCCAAGTACTTTTTGAAAGATTTTAGTTAGTAGTTCCTTGAAATGTTTTAGTAATAGAACCAAGCAGTATTTTATTTATCGAGAAAATAAATTTAACGAAATTGATAATGATATAACTATACGATGTTTTTAAAACATGAAAACACGTTGGGAACAATTATAATTATATTATTTATGATTATTTTTGTTATATAATTTTTGCCCACCCAAAACAATATCTCGACTCTGCCACCATATTCAATCCATTTGAAGAAAGAGTCTTTGATAATTCTAGATTTTGTTTATGAGTTCACTCCCTGAGTTAGAACATAATGTTCTCAACATATCCAAACATACCATCCTAGCATATTTTGTTGAGAAGTAGAAATACTAAAGCTGGTAAAATTAGTGGATATTATTTTAAACTCATATCTGGCCCTCATTTTTTAAAACTATTTTTTTTTGCTCGAACTCATTTTGAGTCATACATTTTCTCAATAAAAAATAATAATTTTTCATACTTTTTAACTATGTTCGTATTTGATGTAGATTAAAATCAGATTCTTAATAAATTTGGCTAGAATCTGAAAAAATAAGTAGTTGAAAAGTTGTGGATCTCATGAAATGTGTGGTTAAAATTAATTACTTACTTTGACTTTAGATTAAAATATGATTTTGAACCAAACAAGGTTTATACGTTCTCAAAAAAAAGTACTTTCCGTATGATATATATATTCAAAAAACTATCAAATAGGGTTAAATAGTAAATTGACTTTTGGGCAAATTTCAAAGAATTGTGCCATCTAACATTAGTGATGTTAAACATCGATCTAAGTGTCATTATGTCATATGCCCTATTTAATTGAACATATAATTTAACGATACAAGTGTTTTTGTCACATAAATCGATGTTAAACGTGTTGTATAACATTACTTAATTTCAAAAGATTTAATACAAATAATCAATATTAAAAACTCAAATGGTCACTTAACTTTGAGTTGTTTCACTTTAGTCATTAAACATTTTCTTACTCTAAAATGGTTACTTAACTTTATGTTTCATTATAAGCCGGTAATTAATTTAGGGTAATTAGCACGTAACATTCATACATTTCAATATTCTTCTTCTTTTTCGTCATTTTCACATTTAATGATACATTTAATTGTGCAAACCATCCTTACATCAATTTCTTGTCAATTTTCTACGTTAAGTGAATGCATGTAGTCAATTTTCTTTTCAAAATGAAAGGGTAATATTGTCTTAAAAACTTCTACCCCTTTCTTCCCTTACGCATGCACAATTTTCTTGCGATTTCTCTTCGATAATTTTTCCCTTTCTTTCCTTTCTTCAATTGCATTATCGAAACGCACAAATCATTGTTCCATGATCTCGTAATTCGCCAGAAAGAGAAAAAAATAAAACTTACATACATCTCCAATGTAAACAACCGAATCTGTTGAAAACGGAACACTAATTATCAGCTAATAAACACTATAGGAATTGAATTAATCTCGTGATCAAACTTCATGTGAATTCTTAAATGAAATTCTATTTGGTTTTTCAGTATTATTTTTCAAATTGGCATTCAAATTTGAACCAAAATAGAAGAAACACACTTGGAAATGAGATATCCTTCAATAACAAAATTCTGGGTCTTGTAAGAATTGGTGGTTAATTACTGTCGGATCTATGGGGTACAAATAAAACGCTTACCCTTGAACATTTCTGAGGATTTGATTGAATCTTGAATCCAGAGTAGAAGGTAAAGAAAAAGTATATCTGTTCTGATAAAATTAACGAAGAGAAATCTCAAGGAAAGTGTGCACGCGCAAGGGAAGAAATTGACAAAATTTTCTAAGATGATATAATCTTTCCATTTTAAAAAGAAAATTGATTAAATGTGTTCGTTCAACGGAAAAATTGATAGAAAATAGAAGGAATCAAACATGTAATTAATGATAAAATTGCTAAAAAATGGAGGATATAAACATTTTGTACAATAATATCGAAATGTATGGACATTATTTGCTAATTACTCTTTAATTTATCTCCATCACTAATTTCCACAAATATTATGAAGACAAATCTATAAACAAAATATAATGTTATGTGACCGTTTTGAAACAATTGAAAGATAAGTAACTAATTTGAAACAATGCTCAAATTAAGTAACTGCCCCAGTTTTTTTTTTTACCCATTCTCATGTATTCAGATAAAAAAATAAAAAATAAAAGAGGTTTTGAGATAGAAAACCCTATTTCCCACTCCGCCCCCTGTTATCCGTTGCTCGCTCTTAAATTGACCTTTGCCAAAGTTTTCATTTCTCCAGAAAATTGTTAATTTCTTCTTCAACCACAAGCCACAAGGTACCTCACTTACTTTCTTGCAGTCTTATTTTCTTCGTTCTTTTCTACTTTTTGCAGTTAATTTTCCAATTAGTAGCTAAATGAAGCTGAGCATTACTATTTCTTTTTTCTTGTATATGCAAAAACTGCGATTAGATGTATTTTGGATGGTCTCTGTGCTTTTGTGGGCTAAGGGATATGATTAGTTATTATTATTAAAGACATTTGCTATTATGTTTGATGGTAGATGTTACTAAAAAATGGATTTTTTTTCTTTCGAAAATATTCGGAACAAATGTATTTGATGAAATCAAAAGTTTAAAGTTTTACAGTTTTCTGTGCGAGTACATTTTTATCAGCAATTAAATGGATGGAAATCAGAAGGAAAATGGATAGAAAGAAAAAAAAAGAAGAATATGATTGAATTAAAGGGTTGTCTTTTCTCTTTCTTGCTCTAACTCTAACTTCCTGAGAGCGAAACATGTCAATTTCTCTTGTGCCCCGGTTTGAGGAAATGGGGGTGGAGATTTTAACTTTTTTCCTTCTTTATTGTTTCAATTTTGTTAGGTTTTTATTTATTAATTATTATGATTTAAATAGACTTGTTAGCAAAATTTAACTGAAAGGGGTTCAAATTGGATTCTCCAGAGATTTGGAGAAGCTCATCAACAACTTCCCACATCTCAAGGGAAGTGGTTGAATTTTTCGTCCACACGTTTTGATCTGATAATTGCGTCTCTGATTAAGATTAGAGTCTACCCCTTTTAAAATTTTAATGCAATTCATCCCCATTAAGGCTCAGGCCTTGACAAACGTAAAAATGATAAGTACCAACTCAAAAAATTAACATGAAATTTGAGAAAATACTTTTTTTTGGATAATACAGTAATTATGACGTTCTCATTTATATACTTATATAGTTTGAGAGTTTATCGACAATCCACTTCAAGTTTTAGGATTCATATATTCTGTTTCTATTTTTAGAAGTTCATATAGACTTTCTTGAGTTGTTACATTGTTTATTGCTTTTCTTTTTGCATGATGAATTATGCATTTGTAATTAAATATTTAATTTTTTTTATCACTTTTACATATATATTTAAGTTACATATTTAGAAAGTGCTTAAATTGAAGGTATGCATATATTGGGGCTTTTGACTCAGTTTGTGAAGCATAAAATGCCGTATTCTCCTTTCACCGTTCAAACAGTGGTTTGAGTGCCTGTATTTTTTTTAATTCTCCTCTCGTTCTTTATTTGCTTCTTTTTGGTCTGTTCATTATTTCATTGATGGTACTTCATGTACTACATTATTTTGATTTTTTTTTTATTAGATCGAGAGAAGTTTCTCGATTATGTTGAAGTGGATTTTCTCTGTGTATCAGTCTTTCGGCATGCTTTATCCATTCCATCCAAGCTTAATCTTTTCTTTTTGCTCATTATTGGAGCCTTTGACTTGCTCTCGCCAAGTCAAGTTGCAGGGTTCTGAGGCTAAAAATTAATTACCTGGTGTCTCAACAATGTCATCATCTGGATTAACTTGTAGCCCCTTGAGATGTAGCCTTCACTTACCTGCAAGAGATGCGGGCTCAAGTAATGGCCGAGTTACTTCTTTTCCTAATATTAGGAGATCTGAAAAATATTTGCTTTGTTTACACGGGTATGTATTATATATTGTGTAGTATGTAGTTGTATGCATCACAGGTACTAAA
Organism: Fraxinus cuspidata; assembly: GCA_903798385.1. Classification (NCBI taxonomy): domain Eukaryota; kingdom Viridiplantae; phylum Streptophyta; class Magnoliopsida; order Lamiales; family Oleaceae; genus Fraxinus; species Fraxinus cuspidata. Next base: position 25,614 of record CAIGRP010007196.1, read on the forward strand.
ATTTATTTTTATCTTGATTTTCACAGACAAAGTTCGGCTGGTTCGACTCAGCAACGTAGATGGAGTACTCATTTGCTCAAATGCACAATGGATGCGTCCTATAGTAATGCTACAAATGAGTCAGCTGGTAAACTTTGTGCTTTGCTTAGTTACTTCTTGATTCTGTTTGATTGAAGACGTGTAGTTAAGTCATTGACGTAAGGTGGTAAGGAATGATTATTGATTCAGCCATTTAGTGTCTGGTGGATTCTTATATTTGAGGACATGACACTGGTGGGAATCAGTGTGACCATTTTCGAGATGATGAATGGATGATGATTAGTCTCCTTGTTGATGTGTAGGGGATACCAGACCACTAATTGGAATTTATTTGATTATGGAGTCAAGATAAAACAGCCTTCAGTCTACACCTTTTTCCTAAAGCCGTTTGTTGGGTTTACTCATTAAGGTCTAAGATAAATGCTTAACATGAAATACTGCTACTTTGTTATTGGCTAAGAATTATTGATTTTTCTCATGGGGTAGTGACACACGAGCGTATTAATTTGACAACGAACAATTGAAGAATAAGAAGAGAAGAAGTCCAAGAAGAGAAGAATTGATGGCAAAAAAGAAATAATTTTATTTATATAATCAAGGGTATTTATTACAATGAATAAACCATCTATTTATAGAGAAAATAATCTGAAAACTAATGGAACTTCTAATAAGCTAGAATTTTATCGAATTATTAAAACTAAATTTCTCCTATTTCATCATATCTGAGGTCTAATCTAATTAAAGTTAACATAGTTTGAATTAAACTCTAATTTAAAATCCTAACTAAATCTATCTCTATCCTTATCTTTTTCTCCATAATTTATCCTCCGGCTGAGAGAACTCGACTCCTGTTAGGTAGAGTAGAACTTCTTACTTGAAGGAGGTTGATCTTTTGTCTCGAAGTAACTTCACAATAAAGTCATGCAAATGAGTAGGCTATAACAATTTTGGTATGAGGTCAATGACACATGGAATGTTTGGCTTAGATGACTACGCTATAAGTCATTCCTGAACAATATCATGGTCAATTATGTTAAAAACCGGTGTAAGAGGGAATACGAGACAAGTCCCAAAACTCTCATCATCGAAGAGTCAATAGGTTTAACAGTAGGAATCTCATTTTCTTCTTTAGGAGGACTAACACGACTAGATTTAAAAAGTGGCTGGAGTAGAATGCTTAGTTTTTTATATGATTTATGAATTTGAAAAGATATGTAACAAATGTTGGCCTGTCGGTAAGCTTCATCTAAAGAATGGTGTGTGAGAATGTCGTTAGGCAAGATCTCAAGATTTAAGCCATTAAAAAACCAAGATACTGTGATGTAGGGAGTTTCATAAATATGATAATTGTGCGATAATTCATTGACGTAGGCTAGATACTCACTAATAGTGAATGATCTTGCCTACCATGCAAAAAAAATAAAAAAAACTGATTTAACAATTAAGTTCGATAATATATAGAGGATATTTGTTACTTAATATTCGTTTTATCTTATCCTACAAAGTGACGTTGATCTAGTTGATTATGTAAAAATGATTTTCAGTAACTCTTAGCATAACTAACTAGTGACATATTAGCATGATAAATTCGATGGAAGTCACTCAAGTTGTGATGGCAAAGAATAGTTCAAGATTATCGAGCCAATCTAGAAATGACTCTGGACTAGTCCAACAATTAAAGTCCCACGATTGTAATGGAACATGTCTAGAAAGATTATCAACATCCTCGACATAGTTTCTAGTTTGGGGATTATTGTATTGGTGAGAGGAAGGGGAAGATACACTATTGTGGAACGATCTAGGGGCTTGATGTAGGTATAAGAGTTGTTATAAAGGATCGTACTTGATGTTAAGGGGAGTTTGGAGACACAGCAGTTTTTTTCAATATATTATTTGTTTAAATGGAAAGAAAGAAAATAAAATATATATTTTTTAAAAAATATAAATTGACAAGTTAGAAAATCGAAATAAAAGCGCGCTTTCAACATATAAGAAATTTGTACCTCATGATGCTCAAAAGGGCCAAACAATGTCCAAATCATGATCTAAAGTTGACATGGCTACGAGGGAAGAGCACACAAGTGATGGTAGGCTGTTGCAATTAAATTCTTCTAAGCGGCTAATTCAATCAACAGGATAAAAATGATTACAAATTCTGCAAATAGTAGCAATTTTTTTTCTTGAAAACTACTACTAGGGACACAGTAGCAGAGGCACGTAATGAAACTATTTTCTTGATTTTTTTTTTTTGGAAAATTAAATTGAATTGCGAGAAACCAACTTTTACTTGGCTGTTGAACTGTGCTTGCTGATGGCCTTGGGTTAATGGATTGAGTAAATTGGTTTAATGGACTTTTGGGTTTCAGAAAGTGGGCTAAGTTTTATTTGGATATTGATTTTAGAGTGATTAAAGTGGGTTGTTTGGCACATACCAGGCTTGTTGTGGTAATTGGTTTGGGCTGGGTTTTAGGTTAAGGGGCTATTGGTCTTATATATAATATAGGGTTCGGTATATATTTTTTTGGGCTAAAATTGTATCCGGAGCAGCAACAAACCACAGAAAGGAAACCGATTTTTTTTTTGATTTTTTTTGAAATTAAAAACAGCAACTAAACAGCAGATAAGCTAAATGCTACATTTTTTTTTTTGGGATTTTTTTCAGACATTTTTTTTCAACTAACTAAAAAGAGGAAAAAATTGCGCCTTTGATTGCAATTGAAACAAATTCTTCTTGTGTTATGCTGTTCAAAGGTGGTTGTGTATGGAAGGTGGTTATAGGGTTTTGGATGAATGTTGGATGATTGCCGTATGTGTATGGATTGAATGGAAATGGTTGATTGGGATGTTGATTTTTGGTTTTGAGAATGAAATTTGTTAGGTCAAAGGAAAATAACTTGTTTTGATACTAACGCAAGAGCATATTAATTTGAGAACAAATAATTGAAGAGAAACGGGGTCCAAGAAGAGAATAATTGAGAGCAAAGAAGAAATAATTTTATTCATATGATCAAGGGTATTTATTACAATAAATAAGCCCTCTAATTATAGAGCAAATAATCTAAAACTAATAGAATTTCTAATAAGCTAGAACTTTAACGAATTATTAAAATCAATCCATTCTAATTAAAATAAACATAGTTTGAATTAAACTCTAATTTAAAATCCTATCTAAACTCTATAAAGAGGTATTTGGGAAGCGACTAGTTGCTTCTCCTTATCTTTATCTCTATCAGGTAGGACCACAGACTCATACCTGATTAAGTCATAAGCGATCATGCCTTTGTTCTCACTTATTTCTAAAACTTCGCGTACAGAAAGAGAAAGTATTGTCTTCCTTTTTGACACACTTTTGTTGGATAGGTAGAGCCTTTGTTTCATGTCATATTTGGTGTTGTAGAACTCCCATGCCTAATATAAATATTGGTTATAAATTGCTGGTACATAACATGTAATTTTTTACATTTCATAAAATTGCCAACAGTAGCATTATATTCCCTTGTAAATAAACCTTGATTACTTGCACTTTAGCACACTTATAATTCTTAATATTCTGTCTGGTTGTTACTCATCTCTGACAATAACTATTGTAAATTAGCAATCTGAAATTTCTGGAAGCTTTTGTCTTCTTCCTTCTTTCCAGGTTCAGCGATATTTCCGAGAATCAATGTAAGGGACCCATATAAGCGACTTGGAATTAGTAGGGAAGCTTCTGAAGATGAAATTCAAGCTGCCAGGAATTTTCTAATACTAACATACGGAGGGCACAAACCAAGTGTGGATGCTATTGAATCAGCACATGATAAAATAATAATGCAAAAGTTCTATGAAAGGAAGAACCCTAAAATCAACGTCAAGAAAAAGGTCAGGGAAGTAACCCAGTCTCCTGTTGTGCAGGCTGTTGTGAGCAGGTTCAGAACTCCATCAAAGAATCTCATCATAAAAACTTCCATTGCATTTATGGTGCTTGGAGTGCTCACGGTACTCTTTCCAACTGAAGAAGGCCCTACCCTTCAAGTTGCCATTTCTTTATTATTTACCATGTATTTCATCTATGATCGGCTGAAGAGCAAACTCCAAGGTTTTCTTTATGGGTAAGCTTTTTATATTGCTAAATGAAGTTATCTTTAGACCCATGGATGTCCTAGATTTATATTTAATAAATTTTAAAAGAATTTATTTACACACCATGTTCATATTTTAGTCACTAGCTCTAATTTCTAGACACAATGTGCATTTTAAGTAGAGCATATAAATAAGAGGTTGCTGTTTAGGGAAGGATCGAGTTAGATGGACAAAATGAAATTTTGGCCTTTATTTTCAAAATTATGTAAGCAAATATATTTTTATTAAAATCTCAATATGACCTTACTTATTACGCACCCCTTGTTCTTCTCCGCCCCACCCAACGCTATTCTTATCCAGCCCTCCTTTGGGCTGTATGGCACTTATTTGTATTGCCATGACTGGCACTTTGTTCCAGTCTTTTCCCTTTTGTTAGATCGTTCCACTTATGTATGTCAGTTAGCCTGGCTGATGTTTGGGGACTTTGTTGGTCTGATGCTTGTAGAAGGCGACTACTTGAGCTTTCTCCAAAACCTCGCAATATGTGCCTAATTGTAGTATTGTGACGCCCTTCTGATTGACGCTCAAAGCATTTAACTCACCTCTCCTCATTATTAGATATAGGTCGATTTGATGCCTCTAGTTAAACCTGAGGGAGGAGAAGCAATTTTTAGTACCCACACCATTGTTTTCAAATGTGGTTGCACATTGAGAGATTTCATTTCACTCTCTCATATCAGATTTCATCTCTGTTCTCTCTTCTTCCTCTATTCTTTTTTCCTACATATCTTGTCACTCTAACACAGATCAATATTCGCATTTCTTCATTTAGATTCCTTCCAATGATGGATTGATTTAAAACGCTTGTGAAAATAGTATTGCTTGATACGAATTGCATTGCCTCTTGAATAACCGGAGCGGTGGTGCAACTTGCATACATTCCATTCAATTCAGAGATGGGCAGATATAAAGATTGGAACGGTTTGAGGATGAGGAATGCTTTCTTTTTATTCCTGTTCCTTTATTGGTTGTTTCAAACATCTGATGCTCGTCGAAGGCGACTAATTGTCTAGGTTTGCTCCACAAAAATAATAAACTGTAACCACCCATAACTCTAGAATCTTCTTCTTCGTTAAACCCTTCCACCTCTCCATTCACTCTCACTCTCACATCTCCCAGCTGCAACCCTATCCCTCAGTTTGATTTATTTAGGGGCTCTCGAGTAGCTTCAGGCTCATGAGGCACTCCCATTCAACTCTTCTTAGAGGAATATTGCGTACAGACCGTTGGGAATTGCCTAATCTTAGACGTTGAAGTTTTTCTTTCTGATGATTGAATTTTGCAATCACAGTTTTCTTCCGCCCAAGTTAGGCTTTTTCAATAAGTTTTTGTTGTTGTGCAAAAAAAATAAAATAAAAAAATAAATAAATATAAATATATATATATATATATAGTGCAAAAGAATCCTTTGTGTAAGCTTTATATATAGACTCTTTTTCAATTTGACCTTGACTGTTCTTAACTTTCTTGCTTAAATCTCTGCTAACTTTCAATGTTTCAGGGCTGGGACGTTTGTCGTCTCTTGGCTTCTAGGAACATTTTTGATGGTCTCTGTGATGCCACCCATACTCAAAGGGCCAAGAAGTTTGGAAGTGACTACTTCATTGATAAGCTACATTTTCCTTTGGATTGCTTCTACTTACCTTAGATAGAGCCTGAAAATTTTGTAAATGTCTCAATTTTGACGGGTAAACATTATGTAATTTCGTGTCTTCGTATTTGGAAAGTTTAAATGTGTTACATACCTTCAATTAGTACAAGAACACTAACTAATGCGTGTATTTTCGAGGTAAGAGATACAAACTAATGGAAAGAGTTTCGTGTTCATTGTTTGGATTGTTGACGGTTTTTCTCGACTGAGTTCCTATTTGATAACTTGCTGAAAATTTATTTTGCTTATTCCAAAAGGTCTGATACTGGTTTCTTATGGCTATGAAATTCTTGGAATGATTGTGGCATTTGGCAATTTGTATTTATTAATGTATCAGCGTGACAAATTTTTCTGTGCTGCTATTGATATTTTGAAGTTGTGGCTCTGTTCATGTGAAAACTACTAGAAAAAAAAAAATGTATGGACGAATTTTTAATTCAACCCTGTCCACAGAGGCTCCTACTATACATTACTTGGACATATTAAGCCAAGGTTCCTGTGTGACTGCAATCAAAGATCTATATTGGTCGCTTCAGTTAATCGGGATGTCGCTCGGTTTTGGCCGCGTTCTCTAAAGAATATCTTTCTCGGTAAGGATCTCGTTGGTAAATTTTACTCAAAAATGAATTGAATCGAGTCTGGTTGAGAAGTATGAATTAAGTTGCCGTTTAGTCCTCAATCTCTATATTTTTTTTTCATGCTCATTTTCAATCACCCATTTAATGAGATTTATAATTTTTATCAATTTTTTAATTGTATAATTTACCAACTTCTAATAAAATTTATTAAAAATCTAATTTTTAGTTAAATCAAATAAGGGCTTAATACGAGAGCCATTCCCTAGGAAAATCGATGAGGGAGAAGCATAAATGTGTTGTTGCATTTGTCTAACATAATTCCAGGCATCAATCTTCCTTCATTATAAAGATAAATCATCTACGGCATATTTAGGGTGTGTTTGTGCCACATTATTCTAAAAAAATATATATTTTGGAATAGTGGATTGATGGAGAATGTGTGGTTGAAAAAGAAGGAAAAGTTATTGATGTGATGAAAAATATTATTTTATTTAAGAATGTGTAGTTAAAAATGAATAGAAAAATGAAAATAAAATTTTTTAATGTGACTTAAACAGATACTTAATAAAGTAAATTAGATAATATAAGATAATGTGACAGTGATAATGGCCCATCAATTTGTTAGTACAATCCTACTTATTATTCTTGAACTAGTCATGTTACATGTACATCCCCGTATATTATACTCGACAAAATCTTCCACAACAACACACATTTAATTTTCCAGCCGCTAGAATTCTGCCATGTATGCATCTGCACACCAAGGTGGAAAGACAGACAGAGTTTTCTTTCTTGAACTTAGATCAGAACCTTAAATTTTGATGGGACCCAAAATAAATTTTATTTTTTTAATTTTTGGTTTTATTTAAAATAAAACAATCATATAAAAGAAATTGCGTTGCGTGGGTAGAGAGCAAGTAGGGTGGCATTTGGACGGGCATTTGGAGGCAGAGGAGCATAGGCAAAAATTTATATATCTTCATTTTCCAATCTCGTTCTCTGATTTACTTATTTATTTTTTGAAAATTATTTTGTTAAAGTACGAATTTAAATTTAAAAGAAAAAAAAATGAGAGTAGGTTGTTTGTATCATGTTTTCCCAGACTAATGCTGGGACGAAGCTGGGGCATCATGCCATCCCTGATATCAAGATTCACTTCCAGATACATGTCCAAATGATTCTCCAAAATTTTCTTTTTCGAAATTAAGCTCGTGTTTTAAAAATAATCCTTTCCATATCAGTTTATACAAAATTTATTTTAAAAAATCTACATCAAACATATCCTTAACGTCGGACCCTTGACGCACTGAGCTTCAAATTTACTCACAGCACGGTCCATCTTGATCCTGAACTTTGATGTGGTAAACCTCTCGAGTTTGGGCTCCCAAGTATACAATGATACCACCAATTTCTTGAACTTTTATTGGTCCAAATAGTGTCTAATTTCTTCCCAGGTCTCGAGGCAAGTCAGAAAGTTATCACCCCCCACTTGGCACGTGTTGATTGGTCAATGTTTTATGGCCTCAAAATATATATCTACCAGGAACTATATATTTGTGTAATTTTTGTTAACTAGTAGTATACAAACTGTAGGGGTGGGAGAAGGCCAAAGATAAGTAGAAAATGGCATCATCATCCCTTTTCAAATCATCACTAGTCCTTAACAAGTCTGAGTTTGTAAAAGGTCAGCCTCTCCGCCACCCATCCGCTTCCATCGTCCGCTGCCAACCAGTTTCGACCTCGGCCTTCACAGTTCGGGCTACCTCTTATGCTGATGAACTTGTCAAGACTGCGGTACAATTTTACCTATTTGCCTATCTTAATCTTTTGTTTGATATCATACTTGTAATCATGCTAAGTCCTAAAAATGTAGGAGCACCTTGCTTTCTTGAACCAATAAATAGCATGTGACCCTAAAAATGGAGGAGCCTTAATTATCATTACAATATTAGTTGCAGCAAAAGTACTTGCAGAAGAACCAAAAGTACTTTTAAGCACCAAGTGTTTCATTTACGATACTGTGATTTTGATTCCAGAAAACTGTTGCATCACCTGGCCGTGGAATATTGGCCATGGATGAATCAAACGCTACCTGCGGGAAGCGTCTAGCCTTCATTGGGCTCGAAAACACTGAGGCTAACCGTCAGGCATACAGAACTCTGCTCGTAACAGCTCCAGGACTCGGCCAATACATCTCAGGTGCCATTCTTTTTGAGGAAACGCTCTACCAATCCACCATCGATGGAAAGAAGATGGTTGATGTACTCGTTGAGCAGGGAATTGTTCCCGGGATCAAAGTTGACAAAGTAAGTTGTATACTTTTCTACTATTCATATCCGTCATTGAAATCAACAATTATGCTATAATGATGTTGACCGGTGTATGATCAAATATCTTAGGGTCTCGTTCCCTTGGCTGGTTCGAACAATGAATCTTGGTGCCAAGGTCTTGATGGGCTCGCCTCTCGTTCTGCTGCTTATTACCAGCAGGGTGCCCGCTTTGCCAAATGGTACAGATTACGACTTACTTCTGAAGTTGTAAACACTTGGTGCAATTTATTGTGGACCTCATTGTTTCAATATTATATCACAGGCGTACCGTTGTAAGCATTCCCAATGGTCCGTCTGCACTTGCAGTGAAGGAAGCAGCCTGGGGTCTTGCTCGATATGCTGCCATTTCCCAAGTGCGATAATCTGAAACTGTTATTAGCCCCTCGCGTTGATGCACTATATGACAACTTCCAGGTTTTATCTTGCAGGACAACGGTTTGGTGCCCATTGTTGAGCCTGAGATCTTGCTTGATGGTGAACATGGGATTGATAGGACATTCGAGGTTGCCCAAAAGGTGTGGGCCGAGGTTTTCTTCTACCTAGCTGAGAACAATGTCCTGTTTGAAGGTATCCTTTTAAAGCCCAGCATGGTTACTCCCGGAGCAGAGAGCAAGGATAAGGCCACACCACAACAGGTTGCTGAATACACCCTCAGCCTCCTCAAGAGAAGAATCCCTCCAGCAGTCCCCGGAATCATGGCAAGTACTTGAACATTTCTATGTTTCTATGAACTTTGAAGTTCATAAACCTGACAAACTAAATTGTTCTGCACACAGTTCTTGTCTGGTGGGCAATCTGAAGTGGAAGCCACACTTAACTTGAATGCAATGAACCAAGCTCCAAACCCATGGCACGTGTCATTCTCATATGCACGAGCCCTTCAAAACACGTGCCTCAAGACATGGGGAGGAAGACCAGAGAATGTGAAGGCAGCACAGGACTCTTTACTTATTCGAGCAAAGGCCAACTCTCTTGCTCAACTTGGCAAATACACCGGCGAGGGAGAATCCGAAGATGCCAAGAAAGGAATGTTTGCCAAGGGATATGTCTACTAAGTTGTCTGAACCAAAATCTACACATCGTTGAATTTTTAGCCTGTGATGCAACCAAGATAAAACTGTATTCTGCTCATAGCTCTTGTAGCTTCTCTTTTTAATAACATCTACTCTTTCTTATTAATTAAAGTTTGTGCTACTATGACATTATTGTGGCTAATTATGAGCAAATCTATGCCTTGGTAGCAAATAGCAACTTCTGTTTTAGGTATTTGAATTTTCTCCCCAACTGTTTTATGATGTGTTAGTCAAATATTGGATTGAAAACTGTTAAATTAATTGTAACAGTTGTTAGGTCGAGTATGCACTGGAACACATAAGATGAGCCATCTTTCCTTATCTTGATTATTGGATGCGTATTCTGGTTTAAGAATTTACTTTTCATCGTAGGAGTGTCAACAGGTTTGCAATGGTGGATATGAAATAGTCCTAGGAATTTCTCATGCAAATTCTAAGACAAACCAAGAAGCCTATACTAAAGGCTTGTTTGGTATAGTGCTTATGCTTCTGCCCGTTTTAGAAGAAAGTTTTCTGAAGAAGTTATCTTAAGTCGACTTTCTCTAAAAACAATTTTAATCGGACAAAGTACTTCTAAAAAGTATTCAAACAAGCTCAAAAGTAGCTTTTTACTTTTCAAAAGTCGTGCCATATAAGTCATTGATCTCGAATAAAACACCACCATCCTTCACAAGCAATAAGTAATCTTACCATTTGTTTCTAAAAATGTCATCGACCTACAATGAAAGGATTACGTGAGATTTCCCGTGGGCTATTTGATATATACAATGATCTTACGTGATAATGTTAAACCCAAAGGCTTGATGCTCATATACCCTATTTAGACGATTGTTTTAAGTCATGAATGGATCGAGTTTGCAAACATAGAACTCGATTCCTTTAACTAAAAGTAATCCATATAGATCCCATCATCGACATCTCCCCTATGAGATGTCTTAATGGACAGATGGTGAACCTCAAGATATACTTCTCAGACATGAAGAGCCATTTTCATAAAATAAACCAGTTTAAGCTAAACAAAGTATCATAAGACTCAAAAGATATTTCAACAGGAACAGTATTTGCATGGGTATACCTTAGGTGACACAAAAGTTACAAACAAATTTACCAAGCCATATAAAATAAGACGCTAATGGCACCTATTAACTCTCGCGACTGAGTTGAAACAGAAACAGTTGCAAACACCTCTTGAGTCGGCCTTGAAAGGAAGCATGTAGTAGTCACAAAGGCCATCTGAGATCCTTGCCAGATCTACAATTCCTGTTTTCAAAAACCAAATTCCTTGCTTTAGAGATCATATGGGTACAGTTCTCAAAAATGAAAAATGAAATACTTGATAATATTTTAGAAGTAACTAGATACGAAGTTAGATACATATTATTTGCTATTTTGAATGAGCAGAGATGTTTCTTAATCGGGATATGACAAATTTGTTGATGGACCCAACCGGAATACAACCTCGACTCTCGGAGCATAAGTGCATGTTTCTTGCTTTCACGGATTCTTAAAGGTAGACATATGATTGAGTACTAACACCTTGATCAGCACCAAACATAGATTTGCTATGACGTAAAATATCTCTCTCTCTCGTGCATGTGCAGAAATTTTTCACATCTTTTTCAGACGTGAATCTGATACAGCTTACAGAGCAAAATAATTGTGCACAAATGAAGTACTCATGCATATTACCCCCAACCAATCCTCACCACCGAAAAGCAATCTAAAGAAAATATGTTTTTAGTGATTGAAGGCAATGCAGCTCCTTGTCTCTGCTATTCACTTCAGGAAGAAATCGAAGAATTTCTTGGGAATCTTGCAAGATCCATTTGTTCATTTTTCTGTTTTAGATGGTTAGAACTTCATCTATGTTCTAATTCTACTGAGATGTCAACTAGAGATCTGAAATTGTTGAAGAAACAAAAAGATCTTTCATTTGTTCCTTATAGGATATCGAAAAATAAAGAAATGACTAATAAATTGAAGATAGTTATTTAACTGTCTCAATTCATCTACTTCATTAAATCCAAAAATAAGTAAAAGCTTTATTTTGAAAATTCAAGCAAGAACAAATCCATTGATTTTTACATACTAAGATAAAGTGCTTTAACCTTATGACTTCTAGTGAAATTGCATTAACAAAAAGAAAAGACGTTCTTCATCTCTTAATTCTCTCCATTTCTGTTCACAAATGGGATGTTCAAATGCCAAGTCTTGTGTCCTAGGTAGATATGTGAAGAGACTAACTCAAAAATATACCCCAAAAAAAATTCTTCAACTGACATGATTTAAGTAATTCTTCTGTTTCATGATAAATGGCTACATATTCCAAAGACTTCACTGGATCCACTAGTTGTTACCAAAGTCATGCATCCAATTATAAGAAATGCTAAGCTTGTCATGTATAAGATAAAGGAAATAATTCCTACAAGCAGAATTCGAGATTATATTTGCAAGAGAGAGTAAGCCTGCCTGATTATTTGAAGCTTGGTCATGGAGTCGATGTGGCTTCATATTCAAATCAATCATTGCAGTGTCCATCTTAGTAAGTCTATCAGCACTGGAGTATAAATTTGGAACGGCGAAGGCTTCGAGATTCTGCTTCTCATCTTGAACAATTGGCTTGGTAGTGTTAGTATATTCCCTCTTGTTTTCAGCTGAATCCATTAGTTGTGTACCAAGCTCCTCTTCACAGCCAGATGTACTTCCTTGAAACTGTAGAGAAAACAAAGGAAGTAATTCGTTGGTAAGGACCACTTTAACGATACGAAAGAATCACATATATAGACATAATACAAGAGTTAAAAAAAATAAAATTACCTGAACTCTCTGCCTTAACAGGAGATATCTTCCATGAGTTCTTTTGCCTCCAACATGTACAATCATATCACATTGCAAACAAAGGGAGATTCCATCCACTTCACAATAAAAATATGCTGGACAAATGGTTTATTTTGATTTATTTTTTTAGATCACAATTAACAATCTTATTGAAACAAAATAATATAATACAAGGAGAAAACGTAAGTCAAAGATCTGCATACCAGGTGAATTTTCACATATATCACAACGAGGCACATCAATGGGATCAGCAAGCCCAACTCTCACATGTCTACTAGCTAGCTTATTGCAAGTATGAACCTGCGACCCCCAATTATAAATAAATGCACGTCAACAAAATCCAGAACTAGTCAAACATCATAAATTTGTCACAGAAATCTGTGAATCCATAAGAGGCTTTTCCGAAATGATCAAAGTAACTATTAAAATAAAAGATTATCCAAACCTGGAGGTTTAGCTAGGAGAGGTAATCAATGAGAAATTGATAGCAACTATGAATATCTGGCCAAGCTTTCAAATATATCAATTAATTATCAGTTTAAAGCAAATGGGAGAGAAGAAATGATGCTTGATTGTCGCCTAAAGAGGAATGTTAATACTACCTTCAGTTTATTAGCTCATTATAGGATTCTACTCATCATATTGATGTTTATACTAAAAAATTGTTCCTTAAGGAACACTTGATAACATCAATATAATTGAGAATAACATCCGTTCGATAATGAATAAGGATGTGAATAGGACCATTATAGTGATGGTCCATGTAATTCTTCCAAGCATTCCTAGAATCCACTACAACGTATACACTCTATCTCAGAGGTGAGGCCATTTCCTGATGTTCTTGCAAGAAAAAATCTATGGCAAGGTCGTCAACTGAGGTAGAATATTGAGTGTTTACCTCTATCGTTACCAAAGTCCTTTGGATTATCTCCACTTAGTGAACTTAAAATTCGTTGGTCTCCTCAATAAAATATTTACTGACACAACATAGGCACACCAATCTTCCAGATATTCAAGTTTTCATTTCACACCTGTAATCATGCTAGTAAAGGACTCTGAAAGTCTCTGCAGAGGATCAACTAGCACAGACACTCACTAAACCTCTTGCTCGATAACAGTTTCTTCATCTTCGGTCCAAGACTGGTATCTCCAATGGAGTACCATTCTCAGGTAATTCAGAAGCTGGCCCCTATATTAAATAGTTGCCCACAACATGGAAGGAGTTCCGAATACAACAGTGAACTCCTCTTTATATACTTACCAACCTAGTGTGTCATTTATAGCAGCAAATCCCTAGTAAATATTACCATAACTAGTACAATTGTTAATATATGCAGGAATCATGTTGACATTCTCAATTAAAAAACTACAGCCATCCTGCTTTGTATGGCCAGCAGTATCTTCACTTCAATTTCTCAGCCTTAGCAGCAGTTATTTTGATCATAGTTCCCTTCACCAAATGGTTAAACATATTACCATTCTCTGGCAGTTGGGTACTAGTCTTAAAAGCTACTTTTTCATAAATGTAGCTTTTAAGCGCGACCAAACATGTTCACAATCTGAAGTGAAATCAGTTCTTACAATTTTTTCCAACCCTTTGTTTTTCAAATACATACACTATCTAACATTCAATACAATCATTTCCAGACATCCTCCACAAAAGAGAGAAGGAAAATTAAAGCAGCCATCCCTAAAAGATGTTATTAATCGCCAAAAAATTTTAACTTCACCTTTCCTTCTTAATTATTAAAAATATTTCAAAAATGAACCAAATATGTCAGTTCAATAAAATTTCATCCTTGACTACATATGGGCGCATCAATTAGTAGCCCATGTACCTGCACGGAATGCTCTATTTTCCTGTATGCAAAAAACCGTAAAAAGATAAGGGTTGGAGAAAAAGGATAAAGTAACCTTATCGTCGCAGGCACGACAAAGAGCGGCCTCATCTGCAGCGCAGAATAGAATAGCCGCAGCACTCTCACATACATCACAAAGTGTCCGCATACTTCATTGCTACTATAATTCTAGCACAACACAACACAATAATTCAATCCGCACGAGACAGCAGGAGCCCAGATGATGACAAAATGCAAGACCCAATTCACCAACTGACAGATAGAGCCAAAAAATCACTGCAACACGCTTAGATATTTGACGATATTTTCTAGGTCATACATATGTTTTGTGGGTATTAATGGAGTAGGCTGTTTTTCACAATATTGAGAATAATATTGGTACAAGGACCTGACGAGTGGCTGAATGGATGCAACATTCCAGAAAATTACAAATGGAGTGCGTGGCTGAATAACACTTTGCGTCGATTCTTGGGCAGTCTGCAGCCACAAATATAAAGGCTGTGGGGTCGAAGATTTGCTTCTAATTTATTCTCCCGTCTTGTTAAGCATCGCAGCCATGGCCCAGATAGCCTATTTTTCCTTGTTTGTTTGACTGGTTCTAATTCTAGCCCTGGCCAACATTGGCATGTCTCGCGCACACGTTTGTTATGACTATGAGTTTAGATCACATCTTGTTAATAGTTCATCGATGACAAAATGCATCAACCCTGTTAAGTGTTACGGCTCCATCTCGGGTTGCACTGCCTCATCAGGAAATCAGGCTGGGATGGTCCCCGATTATTATTTTCTATCTTATATTTCAAAATTAAATTTTATTTTGAAAAACAAATGAGCAAACGGACAAAATATAAGGATGTTTTAATCCTCTTCCAACACACCATATTTTAATTATGGTAAATGTCATTAATCTTTATTCATATTCATATTTATATCCTTTCATTTTTTTTTCATCATATTCCTAATTTTAATAGAAAATCTTGTAATCGTAATCCCGAGGGACACATATGTAATCGTAAATTTGTATTTATTTTTTTGGCTTATTTAAAAATACAAGGGGAAAATAAGTACTTTTATTCATCTTAACGAATTTAAGTATTTATTTGTTGATTAAAATCGATGATTAAGATTGTTATGATTTTGGCACAGGTTGATTCAGAATGAGCAAAGAAGGTGGAACCTCCACACGGGTTTTGGGCTCTCAATTGATCCATTCTAGATTCTTGGACTCACCGCCGCTAAATTATGAAAATTCAGTTTATTGAGTGTGGAAATTAAAGTGTTTTCAAGATGTCAATTCATAATTAAAAATCACAAGTATTTTTTTTTAAAATCAAATATAATTAAAATTTTAAATAATAAGGCCATGTTTGATTGGCCTTATTTTTTTAGGGAAAATGGAAAATAAATTCCATTTCTCACTTTTGAACTTGTTTGATTGACAAAATTTTCTTTGGAAAACCAATTCCCACCCACCCCCCACGCGCCTGAATTCCTTGGTTTCCTTGAAGTTGGGAAAATGAATTCCAGCTTTGCCAGAATTTTTTATTTTTTGGCAATTGAACTAAATTTCATAGCCAATTGTTAAAAAAAAATTCACTTTAATGAACAATTTCCATGTAAAATGAAGCTAAACGAACACTAAATTTTGATGAAAAAATAGTTTTCAAGCAATTTTTTTTTTTTTTACTTTTTGGCAATTGTAACAAATTTCGTAACCAGTTGTAAAAAAAAATTTCACTTTAATTGACAATTTTCATGTGAAATAAAGTCAAATGTGAGTGAAAAATTATACAAATTAAACACACTTACTTAATAATTTTCTGAAAAATAAGTTCTAAACAATTACTTTCCCTGAAATTCATTTTCTTTCCACCATTGCAATCAAACGGACCCTTATTGTTTCATGCTTTAATAATATAATCATATCATGCCAAATTTAGTTGATGCTGCTATTTGGTAATTCATACCACAATTTAACTCATGAATGATAATTAATATTTAGCCTGATTAAATATTTTTAGATATTCTCTTATAAATTATAAATTAATATTTTATCATGTTATTGCTCTTGAAGTATTACAATATTATAATTAATATTCAAGAAGAATATTACTCGTATATCTATCTACAAATAGCTTGTTGTTATTTCTGAAATACCACAACATTATAATTAATATTACATATTACAGAAGAATATTATGTTTATTGCTCGTAAAAAGCATATCTTTATACAGATAAATATCATATAATAATAATTTATCAATGCTCTTGAAGAAGCAAAACTCTGCAAATATTAATAAATGCTGCATAACACTTCTATAGAGTTAATATTTCTAAATAATAGTTTATTGGTATTTTTGAAGTAGCACACTATTATTGAAAATATTCCAATTAAATTTTACTTGTTCCTAAATATTATAATTATATACGATCTAACGTAAATTATATTTTTATTTTTGAAGAATAAATTCATTGTATAATTTATTATAACAATATTTGATTGCTTTTGGAAAGTATGAATTATAATTTTCAATATTTCAGAAAATATTAACATATTGCTTTTGAATGAGCAATAATAAATACAATGTGCTCTCGAAGTAACACTTGTTTCAAAAAATGCATCATTTTGAATTCATGTTTATCCCTGATGGGAAACATATAACTAATGTCATGAGGAAAATGATTAGTTTGATTACTTGAATGATATATGATTATATAATGTTTAATCATATTCGTCGAAATTAAATAATTGAATTATATGTCATGTTGAATTAGAAGTTCAATTTGATTTTATTGCTAGGCATGTTCCTTGGATCAATATTAGATCAATAATGATACGAAATTGAGAATTCAAATATTCAATGAAGAACTAGAAGATTTTTCAATCCAATGAATTCCTATAAAATATTTATTCTCTTTATCGAAAATTGATCATCACTAATTAAAATATGGATTGAATTCCTTATATTTTTGAAAATTAATCCAAGTGATAAATGGGACCCTATCATCCTCCACGTTAACTTTCTAGATGTAATTTGTATCTAATAGATTTGATGCATATATTAGATGATTGCATAGTGTTTGAAACCTGAAATTTGCTAAATTACTGCACAAATTATGAGCATAATTTTCAAATTATGGTACTATTGCTATTGCCCTATTGCCTATTGCTGAGCACCATTCGTCCATTCCACGTATCTTCTAACGCTTGTTGTGGTCGTATGTATGCACTGGAAGTAGAGTCGAGAACAAGTGGCAAGATAAAAGAACCCAAATGGGAGATGGAGAACAATATATATGGTACATTATAAACTTTTATGTTTTAAAATTTAATTAGGATGGAAATTCGGAGGCTATCCATGCTAGAAAAATAAATAAATACATGTAAAATTAAGCCATTTGTTTATGCCAAAAGAACAATATATATATATATACAAGGAGATGAGTAATAATTTAACAAGAATTGATTTTTATAATCTATTTCAAATTTATTATTGAAAAACACACTTCGTTAAATGGTAATCCAAGTATGGTATTACTCGATATCTTATAAACAAATATAGGTATCTATACCACAGTAGATGATTGACTATTACACAATTACGCAAAATAATTTGATAAAAAAGTTTCCTATTTCTCAACAACACTTCACAGTTATTAACCTCAAGAGTTTTGGGTATTCATTGAAATTAGGGTTTGGCAAAAATCAATCTGAACCAGTCAAATCGATCAATTCAACCCAAACCAACCGGTTTGGATTGGTCTTTTTAGTTCAATTTAGGTTGGGTTCGGGTTAGGAAATTAAATTTTTGGTCGGGTTGGATTGGATTTTAGGTTATCTATTAAACCCAACCCTACCCAACCCAATAAATTAAAAAATATTTAAAAGAAAATTAGTAATTAAAACCATAAACCTAATCATCTGCCTCACGTCTCTTCTACCTCTCATTGCTACCCGTGCCTCGACTTCTCGACTAAACAATTGGATTGAAGGAGGAGATTTTGTATTGAGTTTGAATGATTTAACATTTTTATTATTTAGGTTGAATTCATTTTATTCAATATGTATAATATGCATGTATTTAATATTAAATTGATCAAGATAAAATTTTTTTTTTTAACTTCAAAGATAAGAGAATGGATTAGAATATACTAATCTTCAAAGAACAGTTCAGGAAAGGAATAATTCAAACTTTTCCTTGCAATCGGTGCTTCTATTTACACTGCACGTATTCCTCCTATGCTTTTTTATCTCTATATATGCAATTACACAAAAAATATGGCTCCCAGCCCTGAATTTTTAGCAGAAAAAAGGATCAAGAAAAAATGACACATAAAAATCTTCTGTCTACATTTTTGCTTCTACATCTTTTTATAATAGGTAACTACATTGCCTCGATTCCGGTCGGCGGGGAAGGGCCAGGTGGGGGGAAAAGTCGTGGTCCGAGTCGGAGTAGACGATGGAGCTAAAAGAAAGCTGGGGTGGGCAGTGGGGAGGGTTATTTGTTGCTCTTTACACAGTTTTCTTGATACATTGATTAAATGGTTACTCATTTGAAAGTACAAGTCCATTTATATATTTATATTTGTACTTTCGACAATCTAAATTGTTTTTTTGTCTTTTGTTTTTTTATGTAATGACAGGAGCAAAAGTTTCGGAGTCTGCTCGAATATTCACCATAGTAAACCATTGTAGAGAGACAATTTGGCCTGGTGTTGCCCCGGGAGAGAATTTTGATGGAGGTGGTTTCGCATTAAGATCGGGCCAATCTCTCGTTTTCAAGGCTCCGATTGGTTGGTCTGGTCGAATATGGGCTCGAACAGGCTGCAATTTCGACAGGAATGGCAATGGATCTTGTCAAACTGGCAACTGTGGTAATTCTCTAAAATGTTCAGCCACGGGCAAACCCCCGGCGACTCTAGCAGAATTCACCCTCGCCTCGTTGGACTTTTATGACGTTAGCCTCGTCGATGGATTCAACTTGCCAATAAGTGTGACAGCCCTTAATGGTAGAGGAAATTGTAGCATTGCAGGGTGTGATGCAGATTTAAGGACTAGTTGTCCTAATGAACTCGCTGTCAAAAGCAATGGTAGGACCGTGGGGTGTCGAAGTGCGTGTGATGTGTTCAATAGTGATGAGTACTGCTGTCGGGGCGTGTATGGGAACCCGGTTACATGTCAACCTACGACCTACTCAAAAAGATTCAAGCAGGCGTGCCCTGCGTCTTATAGTTATGCGTATGATGATCCAACTAGCATTTTTACATGCATTGGAACAGATTATGTTGTCGCCTTTTGCTCATCAAGGTAACGCTAAAACTTAGAAGACTACTCAATTCGTAGTGTTATCGTTCACTAATTGTTGCTGTTTTTGTCGTGACGATTGCAGGAGGCAACCCGTGTGCACGTACCATAACAACAATTTGGTCTGTGGTGATTCAACTGGATTGCGACCATCGATGGGGAAGTGGTGGATGGTGATTATTGGTTTGGCTTCCGCGATACTTTGTGGACAGTTTCTAACTTACTAGTTGCATAGATTTTCCAGTTTTTGAAGGGAGACACCATTAGCCCTTGTTTTAGCTAACACCATATGCCTTGATTCCTTTCTCTTGAAATGGTAAAATAATCTTATTTCGTTGTGTATATGATTCAATTACCTTTTTTTTAATACAAATCTTTCATGTCCATATAGAATTTTAAAAGTTTATTATTCTTAATTGTTCTCGAATGAATCCGTTCAACGTAACAAAATATCACAACTGTTGAAAAAGTAATCCTTTTAAAATTACGAAAGATTCTCTAATTCGAATAAAGAAATTCATTGGGGCCGGGGGCTTTCGAAATAGACTTTTCAATTATGATTTTTCAAACATTGCGAATTCTTATGCAAGTTAAGGGCATGTTCTCTTTACCATTTTCAAGTCGTTTTCTATTTCGATTTTTCAAAACAGTGAAAACGTATTCTCTTTTCCATTTTCGAAAACGCGTTTTTGAAAACAAGTTAAAAATTTACAAAGAAAACTCAAAATGACAAATTTGTCGTTTTGGGTGTTTTCAATTATGATCGAGTCAAAATTTTCAAAACGAGTTTTGGATGTTTTCAAAACAATTTTTCAAAATGCCAAAAAGAACACATTTTCAACAATCTCAAAATGCACACTCAAAACACAAAACTCAAAATGAATTACTCAAAACACAAAACTGAAATACAAAGAGAACGACCCCTAAATCTTTAACCTTTCTCGTTTCACAAAGACCGAAGAATGTTCGGGTATAGACCACTACCGATATGTAGCCACTGATTATGAAGAACTGAAAATTTGCCAAATTTTAGATAATTTGAACACATCAATAAACTCCTTAAACAAAGAATGAAAAAACTCAAGCCGTGAGTTCTGGATTTGAGTTCTCCGACATGATGCAGGACCTATTTTTGTTCTAAGGTTAATATGTGTCCAAATTACTTTTTTCTCACTCCTTCCTCTTCACGGCCCTTCACCCTTGAGAGGGTCATAGTCCATTTTCGTCATTAAGCGAATGACTTTAAAATCATACAGCAAAATGGGGAGTGACACTTAAGCACTGCCTAAGAGAGTATTTCAAGTTTTTTTTGTAAATGTATCTATGATTACCAGGTTTGAAAATTTTATGGTGTTGGCATGGATTGTGCTGAGATGCGAATTATGAGGGACTGGATAGAGTAAAATCTGAATGTGCTAAAATCTGAAGACTTGACACCTTTTTTTTTTTTTAGTGTTACTTTGGAATATTTTGTTTAATAGAAATAGGGTAAGGCTTGGAAAACTTTTGTATAATCCAATGGAAGTGGTATATTTTTGCAGGGAAGTTTGAGCTAACTAATGGTAATGGCCAGAAATAAAGAGTTTTGAAAGCACGTCTCCGATTATTATATTTTTTTTTGGCATTTTCACCTCTACCTTCTACCTTTCATTGCGCAAAATGTCATTTTCAACATTTTTTTCAATAAAATGACGATTTTACCCTTCTATTCAAATGAAACAAAAAGAAAAGAAAAGAAAAGAAAAATAAATAAACAACTAATTGCAATTATAGTCCTAAAATAGCAGAAACTATTACAGATAAGTTATAAATTCTCCACCACCACCACCACTTTTACAACCCGACCAAGCCGCCACCTATAGATCCACATAGCACCACCTTCTGGCCAGCACGCCAGTCGGACTCCACTACCACTAGTCTGGCTTCACTCTTCCCAACATCCTCCCCCACAGTATTGGTCACAAAATTTGTCGAAAATAGCCACATTTGCAACATAAAATACCAAAATGCCGTATACAACCCTTATCGGCAACCTCACTTTTGGGGCCACCCACAGTCGCACACCACCACCAACGGTTACCCCTCACCTCGACGAACTTATACATAACCTCACATCAATCAAACTTGCCTCAAATCATTATACTGTAATCTACCCATTCGACAGTGGCGACGTCTATTTTGCCAAACTCTTCTCCTTCAATTCATGCATCTCACAACACTAAATTCCCAAATTGACAATCGAACCATCAATAAACCCAAATGACAATGGGTATGAATCTAATTGAACCAATTATCCCCCAACTATTTCAATTTCTGGTCCAAAACTCTCCACAAACGCAATGCACGGAGAAATCTGTCTGACCAAAATTGGTAGGGTCCTAAGTGCTCAAATCTTCAAATTCGTGTGGAGGAGGATGGTGAGTGAGTGAAGCGAGGCTAGTGGGGTGGAGTTGATGGGCTTGGTGGCTGAAATATGGTGCTATATGGATCTATAGGTGGTAGCTTGGTAGGTTGTGAAAGTGGTGGTGGTGGAGAATTTATGATTTCTTTGTAATTCATACAAAAAATTTAAGGACTATAATTGCAGGTTGTTATTCATCTTTTTGTTTTTGTTTTATTTGAATATGAGGGAAAAATTGTCTTTTATTGAAAAATGGATAAAAATGACATTTTGCGTAATTGAAGTCGGAAGGTACGGATGAAAATGCTAAAAAAATAAAAGGTAAGGACGTTTTGCACAATAACAATGAAAGGTAAAAATGTTCTATGCTATTTACCCTAAACACAACTCACTTCTTCAATTTAAAAGAACAGTTTGACATAAAATCCCTGTTTGATAGTCATTATTTAGGTAAAATATTGTTTTGAATAGTGATTTTTAGAAGAATGTGATGTTAAAAAGTATAATTTTTTTTTAAATTTACGTACAAAACATTTTATTATTTTAATGTGATTGAAAATGAGAATATAAAAAAAGAGTTTTCAAATAATGATTGTCAAACAAAATGAGGATTATATGAAAATTTAATACAGATTTGAGTTTCATCATTATGGACTTATTGCACAATTATAATAAAATACTAAAAAGATTAAATTGATGTAATTCAAAGATTTGAGATCCATTTGTTAATAGAGAAATAGGTTAGGGGACCAATGTTGCAATTTTCTTTTAATATTATTCATTTCTTGCGCTTCGTACCTTTTGCGTCGTTGCTACTCCTCAAGACTTTAAAACGCCAATTATTTTATTTTATTTTTAAGAGAGAAGAAACGAAATCGTAAAGAAAATAAAAACCGAAGAGAAAATGGCGAGCGGTGGCGCCGGCGGCGGAAAGGTCTCTTTCAAGGTCACTCTCACCTCCGATCCCAAACTTCCGTTTAAAGTGTTAGTGACTACTAAATTACCCTTTTATTTCTTTTTCACATTTTTATGTCAAATTAATTTCCGTTTCAAAAATGTTAATTTTTTTTTTTTGAATTAAATTCATAAACAGGTTTAGCGTTCCGGAGGCAGCACCATTCACTGCAGTTCTGAAATTTTCCGCTGAGGAATTCAAAGTTCCTCCTCAAACTAGTGCTATCATCACAAACGGTATTTTTTCCTCACGTAATTTTTTAAAATTTTTTTAATAGATTGATTGAGCTTCTAGAATAAATTCCCTTTTCCTGGAATTTTCTATTTGGAATTCTAAACTGAGTCTCTTTTGGGGATCAACATTTTCTATTTTGTTATGGGGGTGGTGGAGGATTATAGTGATCCAATGTATATTAATTTCGTGAAGATTTTTGTTTTAGGCCGTTTAATGATTGTTCACACATCCTTTTTCTTTTTTTTTATTTTATTTTATTTGCAGATGGTGTGGGAATTAATCCTCAACAAAGTGCAGGTACATCATAAATTACATTTATTTATTAAAATTCAGCTTTGTTGTTATTGGGACATTTTGTATCCTTCAGATTGATCTGCAGAATGGGATTGGCTACAGATTTGATAGTTATATTTAGTTCATTGTGAGATATTCCCGTTGGCATTAATTTGTTTGTTTACTCTATAGGCTTTTATAGATATTTGAATGAAATTGGTCACTATAATAAACAAGCGTTTAGCTTTTCTAACTCTCCAGCATTGTTAATCCATCTTACCAAAATGCCATATGTATATATATACACTATATTGTTTTAGTACTTTTTCTTTCTTTGTTTGTTTTTGACTTAGCTGTGGCCAATTTGCTTGTACAGAGTGTGGTGATGCTTAACTTTGTTGCTTTGGAATTTAATTGCAGTTTCTTATAAACCTACTTCTTTTTTTATTTTTTCTGAAGGAATTATGAAAGGTCAAAATGCGATATGCTTTGTTTTTTAAAGAGTAATGGGAGGGAGAAATAGGGATGGGATAACAAATGATCGTTGGAAGGTTTCTTACATGTTTAGCATGGATCCAATTTTGCTCCATATTCTCCGGCACCATTTGATTTTCTTTACCCTCTCATATCCCCCTTCTCCGTGATGGAAAGTTGACCCCTTTTTTCTTCTGTACTTTTTTTAGTTAATAGACCCCCCCCCCCCCCCCCCCACCCTTGCCCCCCCCCCCCCCCCCACACACACAAAAGAAGAATTAGCAATTATTCCTTTGTCCCATGATTCGAGATTTTGAAAAATCCAAATTTAATTTACGGGGTTAGGCAACTGCATTTGAAATGTATGTTTTCCATTTATCACTTTCTTAAAAATAAAATTTCAAACTTGTTCACTTGAACTCTAATTTTTAGGCCTCAAGCCTGAGCTTTCCTCTCTCTTAACCTTTTTTTGTCCTCTTACCTTTTTTCTTTCTTTTTGTATTTTCTCCTACAGTTCTGTCAAGTACTTTGCCGCTGAACTCCATAACGGGCATCTCCCCGTTGTGGCTATATCTCTACCTTGTCCGCTGTCTCGTTTTCTATTCATGGAAACTATATGAAGGGCTCGTTTTGTGGGGTTTCTGCATTTTGTAGAAAAGCTTCCTAAGCCACCTTGGTCAACTTCCTCTAAAAGCTCTTTTATTTGGTCAAAACACTTCTTGAAAATCCAAATAGGCTCAAAAGTGGCTTCTTAGTCCTAGAAATGAAGTAACTTTTGAATTTTTAAAAGCCCTGCTAAACGGGCGGAAGCAGCTTATAGACTCTGACTGTTGTTTGGTTTCACAACCATTGATTCCTCTGCCATCAGCCACCAACAACGACCCTTCAATCCTTGCCAATATTATTATTTTGAAGTATGAAAAAGCAGGAAAATATTTTATGATGCACAATCTAACGTCATTACAGCTTCTGGTTTGGCAGGGTAGAGATTTAAGACTCCTGTTTATAAGAGCAGGGGCAGAACTATAACTCTGTTCTAGGGTGGGGTAACATCTGAAGTTGGGTCGGACATGGGCTTCTGGAGTGGGCTAAATTTTTTATCATCAATCTTTATGAAGTAAATGAACAAACAATTTTTTGGGCCAAACTTTAGGATGTGCTATAAGAGTGATGTGATCTTAGTATAATAGGTTAGAAGATGGAGAATGACATGGGGTGTTACGTTTCCTGAAGAATATGATTCTATTGGATTTTCTAATAGATGTGAGGATGGACTGGCCGGAAGGGGCAAAGGAAAATGATTCACGTAGCTGATGCCAATTTATTGTGAGTAAGGTTTAGTTAGTAGTGGTATTGGTTATTATTATTCTTATTCAATTTGTTAGAGATAAGTACCATTACATAAGAACATTGTGAATTCATATTTAAGGATTACACTAAGCATTAGCGTGATTCTGTTATCATTATTCTCAAGTCAATAAACCTGTTCAAAGTTACAAGAATGTGCTTGATATGCTCTTTATGATTTGGATTCGAGTAAGTAAGTAATTGCATTCTTCTAATTTGTTAGATGTCCAGTGGAGGAGTTCTCTGTCCTCTAATTAAATCATAATAGTTGCGTTTGTTTGATTTTTGATTTTTTATTTAAATAGTTAAGTAAATCTGTAAGTTGTCTTCTCAAAAATTATGCACAAAATGATGTAGAATAGAAGAAGTTAATTTCAATAATAGAAAAGGGAGAATGAGAAGGAGAAGGAAGAAGGAAGAAGCCGAGAGAGAGAAGAGAAACGTGAAGAAGATGGAGAAGGGGAGAAAACGTGGCAACCGCCAACTATAATGTTATTCAATCATCAACTGTCTAAACTGTAATGTGAAAATTGTTTAAATATTGGAAACCTAATTAAATGACGGGTTTGGGCCAACCCACTACTACAAGCCCTATAACAATAAAAATAGAAAATATAAATGATAAAGCCCAATAACAGTAAAAATTAAGCCTCGATGATGTCCGCATCACAAAACATAGGTGATAAATGTGATTTCCGTGGTTCACCCATGTATATATATCAGATTTGGATGTTTAAGTTTCAAATATAGAGAACTCTAATTTTGTTACTTCTACTGTGAAGAAATTTTGATTTTACATTTTTATGCCTTGAATATATATTGAATAAATGTAAAAGGAGTGATATTGAAGTGAAACTAATCTAACTGCATTTGTTCCTGAGATGGTGAAAAGAGAGTAAGATGCATGCCCAAATGTCATAAACTCGTCCTCATGTATGAACGTTATTTCAGTTATTTCGATCTTAACATTTATTTCAACTTCTATATACTATATCTCCTCTGATTGTTTTCTGTTTCTTAATGGTATAGCATAATTCTGCTAGTCCTTGACATGTTTTTCTCATTGTTAATTTTTTCAGAGTTCTAATGCTAGACCGATATCCATACATAATTCTAAATTATATATTATTGAAAATGTTAGAAACATAATTTAGAAATGTGTAGTTGTTGGGACTTCATTTGGCAATTTGATTGTTAAAATTCTAACTCCTTAACCAATATAAACAAATGGATCTTTCAGGTAATGTATTTCTCAAACATGGCTCAGAATTGCGCTTGATTCCTCGCGATAGGGTTGGTGCTTATTGGAGGTCATCTTATGCTCAGATAGAAGTCTAGATCATTATCAGTATTCCATTTTTACATAATTCTCGAGTGATACTTTCACAACTAGTTGTGGGGTGGTTTAATATCCGGATTTTTGTACTCCTAAACTGAAGTGAATGATGGTTGGACTTTGATTTAATAGAGAAAAAATAAGAGCATTTGAAAAGTTATAGACATGATTTGTTGTACGCTTTATGGAAGTTTCTTTCTATTTTGTGGTGGTGGGTTGGGTTTCACGAAAATCATACGAAATGTGAATTACATACCTCGTGTCATTGGCGCTGATTTTTTTTTTTTTTTATTAATGGAAAGCTCTACTTCGTCATAGGTTTTGGTTTAGAGGGTATTCGGAATAATATTCCATGAACCCTAGAATAGTGTGTCATCAAATTTGGTGCAACACTATTCATTTGGGCGATTTTTAGAGCTTTTCATAAATTTTATTTTTCCCTTCATTATATATTACAGCAAATTTCAATTCCAAATATATCCTTTTATCATTTAATGATTTAACTTTATCTATGTTTATTTTAATTTGATTATTATTTTTAGTTAACATTTATAGTAAATTGTAATAAAGTAAAATGTTATTTTTGTGTTTCTTTTGTGAAATTTCTTTTTTATTATATGTAATTTTTTTTGGGTTAAATATAATTTTTTTAATTGTGGTATTAAATATAATTAAATAATTTTTAAATAAATTAATTATTGAGAATTAAAATATAAGGAAATAAAGGAAACTTGTAATGATTGGAGATGATTTTGTAAAATGGTGAGAAAATTGCACCAATTTTGTGTGAAATTTGCACCAATTTGGTACTAACGTCCTTCTTTGGTCATTAATATACTCCTATTGTCATATTATAGACTGTGCACAACGTTCGTGTGCCCTTAAATTTTTTGTCTAGATTTTTTTTTATCCAGTGGTGTAAAACTTGGCACACCCCAATATGAAAACTAGCGTCAATTTGGATTTGGGTTCTGGGGGGCTAAGTTCGTTAGGTTTTACTTAAGATCAACTTTTCTTGAATATTTTGAATTAATGGTATATAGTCTTCTTTCATATATCTTGATTTATGTTATTTTTGTTAATAATCAACATTATGGTTCACTAGTAATCCCCATGCTCTTCTGTTTTCTTGATAATTTCAGTTGCAATTTTTGGTTTATTTTCCTGGGTATTGTTAGATTTGACATATGGGTGAATGGATTTTGCTTAAGATCAGCTCTTGCTGACAATTTTAGATTAATGGTAGCCATGTCAACGAGCCGAGCCGAGCCGAGCCACGAGCCGAAACTCAAAGCTCGAGCTCGGCTCGAACAAAAC
>CAIGRP010007212.1:0-14629 GCA_903798385.1 Fraxinus cuspidata
CTAACACAATTTACCCAAAGACTTAGGGTGTGTTTGACCCACATTATTTTGGAAAAATGTATTTTGAAATAGTAGATTGATGAAGAATGTGTGGTTGAAAAAGAAGGAAAAGTTATTGATGTAATAGAAAATATTATTTTATTGAAGAATGTGTGATTGAAAATAAGTACAAGAATGAGAATGAGAATTTTAATGTGTACCAAACAGGGGCTTAATTCTCAAATTTCAACTCAATAAACTTGTCATACCTGTTTCCCAAAACACTTGAAATCAACAAACTACGTGTAAAAGAAACGAAAAACCAGCAATTAAAACATATAACTCAGTCATTTAAAAGAACACAAGCAAAACGTGTGTAACACCAAAGCATATAATACTATGGATATCAATAAATTAGAAATGAAATATAGAATATCAATATCAATATTGAGAAAACACTAGACATGATATCAATATTAAAATTCCATCCAAAAATCAATGAAAAAAAATGTGACTCCCCCTAAATCAAATATCTAAAACATATATCAACTTTTGCCCCTAACTCATATATTACACAACTCTTCTGAAATAAATATTTTACCTCCTTTTTTTTATGAATAACAAAGGAAAACAAGTAATAGAATCATGAATAATACAGAGAGGGCTGAGTAAAAATATGCACATTAATAGACTTTGCAAACTTATGTGAAACATATGATGAGAGAGTA
The DNA here is from genome assembly GCA_903798385.1 of Fraxinus cuspidata. Taxonomy (NCBI): domain Eukaryota; kingdom Viridiplantae; phylum Streptophyta; class Magnoliopsida; order Lamiales; family Oleaceae; genus Fraxinus; species Fraxinus cuspidata. The sequence continues at coordinate 708 of CAIGRP010007212.1, forward strand.
AAATTTTATTTCTTTTTTCAAATAACAATTTTTCATGGATTTTTAAATATAATATCAATTAGTGAAAGCTTAAATCACATGAATAATTATTTGCATACTTAAACAAGCATAATTTATAAATAGTTATTTTTTTCTACATAACTCATATTAAACATATATGGAATAAATTGTATAAGTTACCCATGTGTGAAAAGTGCCACTAATCTCATGTAAGTAAGACTCGAAATCTTATATTAGTGAGAAAGGACATGGAAATGAATCATTGGTGAATGAATAGTTTCCTCAAATTATGAAAGTCAAACCTAGTGCTACTAGGACATCTGAAATAAAAAGCTCATTTTTAAATTTTGTTAGCCGTTTCTTACTCCCCCTATTTGTTAGCATATATTTTTTTTTCTATCTTATGTGCATATTTTTTTCATTAACCTTCTAAATAAACCTTGTGATAAGCTTTAGGTTGGTGATTTCTAAGTCAAATTAATATAGTGCAGTAAGTAGGCTTAATTACTCAAGTCATAAAGGTTACGAAGAAAAGTGTAAGATGTCTCAAAATTTTTTTTATGAAATTCAAATCATTGGAAGCTCAATAATATTTTTATTTTAAGGGAATATTCTAAAACTTAGGTCAACTAGTCAAAAGTCACGAACAGAAGAGAAGAATTCACTATATCAAATTTAGGATCACATTGTTTAAATGATCTCAAAGATGTACTTATTCTTAATAGTTATAGTACAAAGAAGAGCATATATGTGGTGTAGTTCAAATATAACATGTCTAAATAATAAAGGAGTGTTTGGTAAAGGTAATCATCTTTTAACTACCGCAATCAGTAGCATAATTTCTATTGGTAAAGGTGATATCTCTTTAGCAATAGATATTCCGTGCCGCTTGTTGTCATTTAGCACTTGAAACTTTCACCTACGAATATTCCGTTGTTGAAATAGATAATAACCAACGGATTACATTTGTAGGTAATCGAAAATCAATTATCCGTAAGTAAAAATAATACACTTTAGTTATGTTAATAGACAACAAAATTTCTATTGATATAGCGGATATCTCTTTACCAAGGGATATTTCGTGCTTCTTGTCGTCGTTTAATATTTAGATCTTTCACATAAGGATTTTCAGTAGGTAATATAGGTATAGTTACTAACTGATTGCATCTGTTTGTAATTAGAAATGGATTATTCGTTGGTAAGAGTAATCCACTTTCAACTACAGCAATCAGCAACGAAATTGTTTAACAATCTTTATTAAAGCATAAATAAATTAAGCTTCAGCTAAGAAAAAAGTTAACGGAAATTTGGTTGGCAATGATAAAGTTTTTAGACTTTTACCAAGGGAAATTATGTTGGTATTGGTAGACTTTTACCAACGAAAATTCGGGTTGTAATGGTAATATTTTTACCAACGAAAATTCAATTGGTAATGACAAAATTCAATTGGGCAAAGGGAATGGAGTATTGCTGGATGTAATGAGGCTTGAGATAATGCAGTCCACTTTGCATATCTATTTTGGAAAGAGTGTTGGTTATCTGCAACCGATCACTTAATGTATTTCTCTCAATATTAGTACCTTTAGAATTTTATAAGCTTTATACATGTAGAAAACCAAATATGGCATATCTTAAACTCAAGATTAATTATGTAGGTTCTTCAGTTTTCAAGTGATTTTAGAAACATGAATCTTGTAAGAACAAGATGCGTTTCTCTGAGATACTCATGAAAGTTGAAATGGTACTTGTTCATAAGCAAAATTTGGGATGGACATTGAGTCACAAGTTGTGACTTTTGACATTTTTCCTAGTAATGGAAAAACGTTTCGAGAATATCTATATAATTAATGTTATGCATATTAGTAAATCAATTTTGATTATAATAGAGTTGGTTAAGCTTGTGATTCATGTGGGAGTAATCTATATCCAACTTAGAACAATCTATTTTTCATTGTAATCTATCTTCGTATGGGAGCAATCTAGTTTCAATGATTTTAGGCTTAGAAAATTTCTTACTTATATAAATACAAAGAGGTAAAAGAAAAGAAAGTGATATAAATACATATGGGGTATATAATTGTAGCTTAATCGGAGATGTGGTGGAAGTTCTAATTGGATATTAAGTTTAGTAAGAACATTCAGATTTTTGAAAACTAAGTAAAAGACTAAGGTTTATAAATAAAGCTCTTTTTTGGGCGAAAAAGGTTACACTCAATATGAGTGTATTGAGTTAGATTAACCTTTTTCATAATAGTGAGATTTTCATTTTTGTATGTCAATGCTAGCTATGATTGTGTGTTTAAATTTACAGTTAAACCAAATAGACTTATAAATTGTATTTTCATTCTCAATTGAGAATTGATTGAATAGATCTACATGAATCGATTTGTAAGTCTTATGTTAAATATTTTTTTAGTATTGTGGTGACTTTATAGTTACACTTATAACCTAATAGAATCATCTTCACAGTTTGATAGGGTTTAAATCTCGTACAAAATTTCATTATATATGGATGTTCACTTTATTTATATAAAGTTTGATGGTAGGTTGTAATTTTAATTTTGATGTTGATGATATTTTATTGGCGAAGCATGAGAAGAAATGACCATTTTGAAATGTTCATCCTCAACCTTGAAATGAAGAACATGGGTTTATCAATCCTTGTATTAAATGATTATTATTGTCTTCTTGCTTTGTCGCAAGAGTTATATGCTATAAAGATTCTAGAATATTTCTAACTATATAATTGCTACCCTATTGATACTCATATATCGGAAGACAACCATATAAGTCTTCAAATATGTCAAAGTACTCCATTAGTGAATAAAGAAATATCCAAAGAACCATAATTAAGACAGTTAGGAGTTAGAAGTTTGCTATATTTGTCGGTAGGTATCAATGTTATCATTGGAAAGGGTACTGTGATACCCAAAAGTGCTATTGTTAGTTATTTTATTTGTTTTTGAAGGAATAATTTGTGATTGGAATATTTATGCAAATGTCGACTAACAATGAGAGTTAGTCATGCATAAATAGGTATTAGACTTGTGCACTCTTGTAGAGTAACAAGAAGTATATCATGTAGTGTATTTCTTTGCAACTTAAGAAATTATTTGGTATAGATTTATTTAGTATCTAACGATGTTAGTTGAGTATATGAGATCTCTCATAATTATACAACTATCTATATTGAAGATCTCAAATATCATGATAGAACCAAATCGGGATTGATTTTCAACATATGAAACAATTAAATCCACAAATTAGGCTATGTCCCAACATAAGTAATAAGTCAATACCAGCTATGTGCTCAAATAAAATAAATTTAACATGGATAAGTACTCAAGTAAAAATATAAAATAAGATATTGTCCAGTTCTAACTAAAGTTGTACTCAATTCAAACAAATAAATAATATCATAGACGACAAACCTTTCAACGCTAAATTAGACACTAATTTTTTTTTCAATTTTTTTATTAAACAGTGATACAGACCCGATCAGCAGTTGAAATATATATATCATAATACTTACCCACCCCAAACAAAATATTACATTGTCCACAATGTAAAAGTAAAAATAATCAAAATAAAGGAGTGTAGGAACAAAAATTCTTCAGAGGTAGATGTGAATGAGTAGAGAGATTGGCAAGTCCAGCTAACTGGTGGAAGTGGTGGGCCTCAAGATGTCGAAGGTCCTTGCTACCTGGATGACGTTGCTATCAATCATCTTTAGTGACTCCAAAAATGTAACATTTGCTTGTGCACCCGATTATGTGCATAAGTGATGGATCTTTAATCATGTCGCTTCTATCATCACTTTGCTGGAACCTACGTACTTGGCTATTGACTTTGAGTAGTTCACTCTGCTTGTTTATGTGCATCGATGCATCTCCAATAACATATTACGTGTTGTGTTGATTATGCACAGAATCTCTGACACCAATTGTTGGGAATTCAAGGATCACGTATCGCTCGATACCACTTGATATGAAATCAACCACCGAATTGAGATGTTGAAGTTATATGACAAAATATGAAGTATTTGATCATAAGTATAAGAATAAAAGAAAATAAAAAAAATATGTAGAGAAATTAAGAAATTTTATTGCACTAATAATATTGGAGAAATATACAACTGATTGTAAAATTCAAGTAATCACTATTCTCACATTATAAAATTGTATAGAATTGCCTTATATTTATAGGAAATATGTAGGGGATGTCTAAACGCTCCTAATAGAATTGTTGATGAAGTAGGGTACCAAAAAATCGAGTCCAAAACAAATTCCAACTCCCAATGTGCTTCCAAAATAGAACTTCAACTTGATATATGATTTCAATAGCATTCCCAACTGAATTCTCATTGATGTGCACTTCAATTAAAATTTTTCGATTACTTCAATAAGGAGTTCGGGTCACAACCAAATTCTAACAATTTCCACCTTAACACGAATTCCATTGCAACGAACAAAGCTCCAAAATATTCACCACTTTGAGAAGAAAATTCGTCTGGAAAAATGAACCGACTCTTCAACAATAACCAAAAATGATTTCTCCAACCAACACAAAATACTCAACCTCTTCCAATAAATCCAAGAACTACTCTACAGAATTACCTCAAATTCCCAAAAATCATAATGATTTTAAAATTCACCAAATTGGGCTATAACACATCCTAAAGCAAAATCAAACCTAAATGCTTTTAAAGAAAGCACTTTGCTAGATTGTATATCTTCTACTACGCTGAAAGCATGCTCAACAAAATCAGTATCCACATACTTTTTATCACTGGGTCCGTCCCTAATAATTGAATACAATGCACTGTAGGTAATGGTGGAAAATCGATATTATCATATCTCCCGAACTCTACTGAGCAGTATTCTTCAAATTCGACCATTTACGAGCTCCTAAAGGTATTGTACCAAACTGAATGTCCACCACAATACTTAACCTGTACTAATTGACTCTTCTAGATTCTGCACAACCCTACAAGTTGTATAACTGAAATATTTTCTATCCATCCAATACAACCTGGACACCTTTACAAACTTTCAAAGCTCTACCTCCACCAAAGAACTCATAACCCTTTGAATCAAGGATAAACAATGAGATGAGATTCTTCTTCAAATCCGGAACATGTCGAACTTGGCCAAGTGTTCTAATTGTCCCATCCAATAGCTTCAATCTAACCGTACCAATTCCAGTAACCCAATAAGATGTGTTGTTTCCAATAACCACGACACCATTGGAAACAGTTTCATATGTAGCAAATAGGTCCTTATTCGGACACATATGAAACACACACGCCGAATCAAGAATCTAATCATCTCCTGATTTAGACTCAATGTTAGAAATAGCTAAGAGATCTCAATCACTTACAACGTTCTCTGCAAGGTATGCTTCGCCTGAAGTATCTGAATGTCTACTTGCAGCCATCATTTCTTTATTCTACAATTTGTAGCAAACCTTCTTCAAGTATCTCTTCTTCTTGCAGTAGTTACAAATCTAATTACTGAACTTAAATTTCGATTTGCCCCTTCCAGAACCACCATGAGCTACAAGGCCAGCTCCATCTCTAGCCTTAGAAACCAAATACTTCATCTTCTCTTTTAAATATAAATCATCATACACCTTCTCTATGGTGAGAGTATCACGACTATACAAGATCGTATCTCTAAATGAAAATGAAGCGGGCAAAGAATACAATAGGATCAAGGCCAAATCTTCTTCATCATACTCTACTTCCAAAGTTTCCAAATCAACGACGATTTCTTTATAAATAGCCAGGTGATCTTCCAATGATCCTCCTTCTGCTATTCGATGAGAGTATAAACGCTGGCTGAGGTTCAACTTGCTTGTCAGACTTTTAGTCATGCACAATTGCTCCAACTTCAACCATAAAGCAGCTGATGAATTCTCCTTCAAAACGTCCTGAAGAATGGTATTCGATAGATGAAGATGAATGTGAAAAACAACTTTCTTATCCTTCCGTAATTTCTCCTCCGTGGTCAAAGTTGCTGACATCTTGTCAATTTTCAGCAACTCATCATCCAAATCCAGTTGTGCGAGTACTGTACGCATCTTAACCTACCATAACGAAAATCTAGTACTCCGATCCAAAAGCATAATGTCATACTTTATGGTAGCCATCACGAACAAAAACTTCGAACAAATCAGCCATTGCGCTTTGCTGAACTGCTAAACTTAGGTTATGATACGACTTGTTAAAATTGATACCACTTGTTGTGATACCAATCATCAGATTGAGATGTTGAAGTTATATGGAAAATAATAATGAATTATATGATCAAGCAAAAGAAGACAAGAAGACAAGATTATGGCAGAGGAATTAAGAGATTTTATTGACTCAACAATAATGGAAAAGAGAAAAAATTACAATGAAGATAAGTATGAGGATGCTGATTTTGTTGAAGAATACAACTCAGTTGTGTTCGAAGGATATGGATAATGCCGTTGTTGCCACATGCGGTACCATCGTATTCAATTGCTAGGGATAGACCCAATGAAGATAAGTATGAGGATGCTGATTTTGTTGCCTATGCTTTAAGCGTAATCGAAGGTGTTGAGTCTAGCAAGGGGCCTTCTACAAAACATTTGGTGTTGATTCTGTTTCAGGGTAAGTTTCGGCCCTATTTGGTAAACTTTAAATCATTTTTTAATTTTTGGTAGAACCTGAGGTAATTTTGCGGAACAATGCTTGAATTCATTTATCCTAGTTGGATATCTTGGAAGAGGTGGAGATTTTTCGATTCGGTGGAGAAGTTAGTTTAGTTTTTGTTGAAAAGTTCAGTTTATTCCTTACAGTTGGATTTTTTCTCCAGGTGGAGAAATTTTGAAACTTCGTTCGTTGCTGTGAAATTTGTGTGAAGATTGATATTGTTGGGTTTGTGACCCAAATTCAGTTATATTTTTTAGGGAAATATTGTTTTCTTTGGATGTGATTGATGAATATTATTAAGGAATGAATGTATTTTAAATAGTGATATGATAAGAAATATATGATTAAAAAATAAGAAAAAGTTATTGATGTAATATAAAATATTATTTTATTGAAAAATGTGTGATTGAAAATGCATTTTGAAAGAATGTGTATCAAACAAGGACTTTATTCCACAAGTTTTTTATTGAAAAAATATTTTTTCCTTTATTCTATACATTTTTTATACTATTTCCATTTTTAAAAATATTGTTAGGATTTTGATACGTCCTCTATATATAGTTTGCTCTTCTTTATGAGCTGATTTATTACAAAAGCTAGAATAATTGTGAAAAACATAATTGTTGTAATTTTTTTTTCATTATAGTTGAATAAAATTCCAATTCCTCCGCAAATTAATTTTTTGTATTTGTGTTCATCTTGTTGTCATAATTAGTACTTCATATTGTGCCATATGACCTCTATCTGCCTCCAACAATTGTGAGGCGGCAATTGAATTTAAAGGTAAGTCTCCCCATCCATCTAATACTGTTAAAATTATTGAATTATAAACTTCTATAACTAAAGTCAGACAGTTCTCTTTTTCAGTATAAACTATAATTTACATATGAGAATCAACATGTTATGATGCGACAACGTCCTTAGGAAACCGTGATCTGTGGGAATAGGTTGGGGTCTGCTGGCCAACAAACTTAGATAAACTAAGGTCATGTAATTAGATTAGAATTCAACGCTTGCCACTCAGACCTAGGCAAACGGATGAAGGACAAAATGCAACAAATTCAAAACAGTACAATAAAATTCGTAACATTACGATTGAAAATATTACTTACATAGAAACTACTGTACTTCTAAGTAAAATAAAATGACGTGATGCTACCTAAGAATGTAGTACTCCAAAGAAATGTAATGGAATTGAAGTTACTTGTACGTTTGCTCTTAAAAAAAAAAAAAACAAGGTTCTTTAGCTGAGCTTAAAAATGAACGATGTTTATATTGAGATTACATGCTAAAAAGGTGTAACAAATGAACCGATAAAACAAGCTTGTCTATCCATACCTATAAAGGGCGTATTGAGAGCCACCGGTGTACCATTGCAAGACATTCTTTAGGCTTGTATTCTGGTGCTGTATGACCTGCACCCTGTAAAATAAAATTGCACTTTCATTTACTTTTTCTTCAAATATTCTTTGTGATAACGAGTGTAGTCACACTTTTCTTGCCTTCACTGTTACGAATGTGAGATTGAATTCATTCTTCTTATACTTCAATGTGTATCTACAAGGTTTAGATTTTATCAAAATTTTGAGAATAATACCATGAAATTTGTATTATATACATAAAGAACATAAAATGGAAACCAACCCCGCAATTTGGCCATTAACATGCCAGGGTCTCCAGTCATCATCAACAGTCATATTGAGACTGCGAATCCATTTTAAAGGACCCATATAAGGTGCTGTCATGTCATGATCTCCGCTGGAAAAAAAGAAGCATAATCAGAAAACATATATAAATTTACATATTTGTATAGTTACATTTTTCGTTAAATAATCTATCATGAAATATAAATCAGCAAATATATTTTAGTAGATAGATAAGACTAAACTTAGAACAAATTAAGTCATAATTTCAATTTAGCAAGAAACTTATATGACTTACTTATATATTAGAACATTGTAAGCTTTCTTGCTGAAAATTTTATGATAGTGAAGAACACTTTCTTTATTCACTTCATAAGATAAGCTTTGGTTGCATCTCGTCCAATATCCTATTGTCCCCTGGTGATCAAAATACATGATTATCCTTTTTTTTTTCCTGATAAAATATATTTTTTTCTTTTTGTTGATATCTAGCACATGATAAAGCATGCTGGATCTTTAATATTTTCTATGTAACGCACCTTTCTAATATAAAGAGCTTCTTGGACAGATGGATCATTTGCCCAAACATAAGATGTTGCATAATTTTTAGTCTGCAGAAAAGAAATATATTCTTGAGATGAAAAGAGAAAAAAAAGTAAAATAAAAATAAATAAAATAAAGTTGCTATTAGCTTCTTTTCTACCAAGCGTAGTTTTAAAAAGGTTTTTCTTTATTGACAAAGTAACTATTAACTTACTTTCTAGAAAAATAATTTTTAAACCATCTTGTATTTAACATATATATAGAGAGAGGATTTATTATGTTACGCGACACCACATTCGATCTTGTTCAGATGCTGGGAGGACGAGGTGGTCAACTGAATCGTCTTCCAGAAATGTTTGATCCCATCCAAAATCACCTGGTTTTGGTGCTATGTATTTACATTTTGGTTCCAGTATCTGAACTTCACTTATTTTGTTTACACACTGCAATATTTAATCAGACCATGAAACTTTGTGTTATGACAATATATAATTAATTTTAAAGGAAATGAAAAACAAAATAAGATAAAATATTACCTCTTTGATAGGTTGAAGGGCTAAAAGACATTGAAGATTATTTGGATCTGGATTTTCATATTTTCCATCACAGCTAACTTTTGCTAACTGAAATTTTGCCAAGTAATTACACGAGAATAGTTTGCAAAGTTTTACATTTGATCATCAAAATAGTTAAGTAAAAAACATTACCTCAAAATATTCATCAGATATAAGTGCCATGCGGTGAGCATATGGAATTCTTTCATTAAAATCAATGTTCGGATCTGTTATTGCATTGCCAATAATGTATCCCTGTTTTGATTTCAAAAGTACTCTTACAATTAACACAAAAAAGATTTTAGTATTAGAAAAATAAGTAAGTCTTTGGGGCAAAACAATACTTGGAGGGACATTCGTGGATGCAATCCTGCTTCGTTACCTACATTACAATCAGGAGTAATAACTTAATCAAGCCCGATTGGATGACAGGAAGAAATTGAATAAAATCATAAGCTTCCTTTTTTTCTTAAAAACTACCTAATAATATTTCCATGGCAACCATTGGAACAAGTTTGCCTCCATAGGATTCACCCGCAACGTATAAACGATTTTTGATAAACATGGGATGATTCAATAACCACTGATTTATATCAATATATCAATATATTGTTAGTTCACTAACCAAAAAAAAAAATTGGTGGTCAAGTGCATATAGTTAGGAATGTGTTTCAACTTAGGAATACCACATGTATGATAAATAATATCAACCTACCTTCCTAAGAAATGTATAGTTATCTTTTGCTGATTTTGTGTCTGAGGAAGAGTAAACTTTTGATGTGTTTGAATACGAAAATCCGGTGCCAGCAGGACAATCAATAAATATAATACTAGCAACCTGAAAACCATATAATTATATTGTAAATGTAGAGATCTAATGAAGACATACATACATGACTTATATCATGCATGGAGTGAGAGGTATTTTTACCTTGGTCCATGAATGTGGATTTAGGAGAATAGATGGTAAGCTTCCATCAAAGTTTGCAACATCAAAAGCTAATGGACCTGCACACTAGTTGGTGTGAGAATAATAGAAGTTGTATTATAAATTATAAAAAAAGAATAATATTCTTTTTATTTATGTAAATCTTGCTTCTTGTATACACCAATTTCTAGCATATTTGGAGAATAATGTGCAGATTTTTGGACAAATTAATTGATTTAAAGAATAATTCAATCTTTAATGCTAGATCATCAACAGTGCACCACATCTACTGCGCCACCACCATACCACCATCGGCCCCACCGCACCCTCACCAGCATCACAGTTCACACCACCACCACCACCCTGCATCCCAGTGTCGTACCACCACCTCACGCAAATCTAACTATTGCACCACTACCGCACAAATCCTCACCAATACAAAGAAACCGACACCAAAACCACCACACATCGACCATCACAAGATGAGATCCAATAGCTTCGACGAGGTTATGAGAGAGAGAGAGAGTATATATGTATTATAATGTGTTTGGATGTAGGAATAGAGAGTTTTGTAGAGAGAGAATGACTTTATTTTTCAAAATTTAGAGAGAGAGAGAGTTTATGGATGTCAATGGGGCGGGGTCGGGGCAACCTCCCTCGCCCCCCGCCCCGCCAAGTAATTCCCCGCCTCGTCCCCATCCCCGTCCCCGTTACTCGTTTAAGGTGTGGCCCTTGCCCCGTTTACTACTCCGTTTAATTTTTTTTTTTTTTAAGTTTTTAATAATTCATTTTATTGCCCCTATTCATTAGACTAAGACAATAACATATTTTTTAATTTTTGCTTATTTTTAAAAGTTAAATTATTCAAATATATTTGATCAACTAAGACTTTTATTATTTGTTATATTTTTTAGATAATTTTAGTTGCCATTTTCTATTAGAATTAATAAAATTTCGTGAAATTTTCCATTCAAAATATTGAATTCTATTTAAAGTATCGAATTATAAAAAAAATTAAAAAATATATTAAACGAGGCGGGGCACCCGTTACTCGTTCCCGTCCCCGCCCTGGGGCAAAATTACCCGCCCCATCCCTGCCCCGAATACCGATTAAGTGGGTAATCCCTGCCCCGTTGGGGGCGGGGCCCGCGGGTATCGAGTTTGTCGAATTTTTTTGCCATCCCTAAGAGAGTGAGTTATTATGTAGAGAGAGAGTGAGAGAGACTTTCTTTTCCAAAATATATAGAGAGTTTTTAGGGAGATATGGGTCATTGGATCCATGTGCACAAATGTATAAAATATATATATGAATGTGGGTCGGGCGTGGTTGGAGTGGGATGTATATATGTTTTTAAATTATAAAAAACATCTATAACTTAATTTTGAAAAAAATAATTATGACCTGATTTTTGAAGTTGAAAATTGAAATGTAATGTTCAAGGAAATTTTCTCATTTTTATTTTCCATAAAATTAAGCTAGAGTCCAAATTTTGGATCATTGCTAAATGGTTCGGATGCAACCACGGTGGTTCACTACACATTGAGCTGAAATTCAAGGCCTAGAGCTATGGAGATTTTGGATGGACGCAACAAGTTAGAAATTAAAGAATTGGGTAGGATTGCGGTCCCAACTAGCTCTTGAATTAATTTATAATTTGTATCTAGGTTTTAGGCTATATAATTTTTTGTTGCTTTAATTAAATTGTGAATGAATGTGTTTATACAACATGCCATCTATATACCGCTCTAGGTACTATAATGTCATGCATGATAGATGGTATTTACTTCTTTCCTAAATTGTTTAGTTAATAGTAGATAAATATTATTATTTGCAGTTAGACTGTTCAAATTAAAATTGGTTAGGAGTTTTGTGAATTAGTAAAATCCGAATATTACAAAAATATTGAGTGAAGGTATAGTGTTTGAGTGAACCTACTAACTACCCTATTAGTTCATTGGTAAGAATACTCTGTGCTAATATTTTATTAGCCTCTATGCATGAGGGATTATATACTTAGAAAGGCATAATGGGGACTTTCTATAGAATATCTAAATGATATCATTGATGAGCAAGACTAAATTAATAATGCATGAGATACTAAGATAAGTAATATTCAATGTGTATTCCTGCCTAGCTATAAATCACATTTTCTCCTACAGAGTTATGTTTAAGATTTTTTGGACTTCAGATAATCACCATATTATATTAATACTGGGTCTACTTTCATATTTGTTCATATGAAGGAATTTCATATTATATTAGTACAGGGGCCAAGAATTTGTTGTTTCTTTTCCTTGACCATTCTTTTCGATGTCCAAAGGTAAAGGAGGCATTAAGTGGAAGAAGTACAACAAGAAGGGTCCACAATAGTAGGCCAAGAAAGAATGGACAAACGGAAAGCCCATAGAAAAATGCTTTAACTATGGACGTAAAAGTCACGAGAAGATGAATTGCCAAATATACTAATTTCTGATATCCAAGAAGCAGTGAAAGAAAGACTGGAATTTTCAATCAACCAAGAACGTCCACAGTTTAGACTTAGTAGGAGAACCATTTAACCTCCTTCTACATAGTTGCTCTATGGAGAGTCTAAAGAAATGGAGGATCATACTTCCTATGAAGAATCTTTGGAGGATGTAAACACTTACCATTAGAAGAGTGCCATGGATTCAGGATGTAAACACTTACCTTCTCACATGTGGTCATGTTTAAGTCTATAAGAATCTTTTTATCGAGTACAGTTCATTTTCATAAGCATATTAAAGACAAAGGTTATTTGTCCCTATTGTAGGTCTATAACATCTTACTCATTAGGAAAGATGTCAGATCTTTAACAAACTGGTTTGTACAACAAAATAACATAAAGAATTGGGATGCCAATTATGTTCTGGAATCCAGATCCTTCAAGATAAGAACAATGGGAAAGTTCCTCACTCTCAAGCTTAAGACACAAACAAGATAGGCTTGCTAAAATTCCAAGAACGTCGAATGCCTTTCATATATGGAATTCATTTTTCATTGGACCATTTCCTTAAAACTCCTAATAAAGCAATGCATTAATCCATTTGTACATAATGGATTACCCCCTCACATAATGTGCGGGCTCGCGTGTATTTAAAAATTCCGACAATATGGTCACCCATCCCCATTGTGAGTAGTAGGTAAAAGATTAAGTAAAAAATTCGGTACGTATAGCATGATCCTAAAGCGATACACATGAAGCAAGTGCCTCATTTCTCAATTGTAGGAAGCCTCATGTATGCTATGATGTGTACAAAAGAAGACATTTGCATTTCGTTGGGATTGTTAGTAAATATCAATCAAATCAAGGGCATTGACCACTATACAAATGTTAAGTATGCACTTAAGTATCTTCAAAACACTAGAGATCATATGTTAGTTTTGTTGTGTACTTAATACACAAGCCTCCTTAAAAAGTTGTGATGAAATTACCTTAAAACAATTTGGCAGCGTAACAGTAAGGTCGAAATGGTAGCAGTATGATTCGAGCCCACCGAATTCACGATGTTTCCTTAAAACGAATTTGCTGCCTTCACAGGTGCTAAAGGTGTTC
>CAIGRP010007214.1:0-51305 GCA_903798385.1 Fraxinus cuspidata
TTTACAAAAATATCTACAAGACTTAACATCATCACGCTAACAATACCTTCTACATTATACAACCCGTACAATTTACGGGCAGAAAACTAGTTCTAGAATAAATTACAATTCAAAAATTCATTATTTCTCAAAAAAAAAAATGGCTATCAAATGGGGCTCATATTTTCTAAAAATTTATTTTTAATGACTACTAAACATAGGCTAAATCAATTATTTGTCTCTCCAATGATTGTCTTCCTTCCGGTCAGCCTTCAGATTTCTAGAGGAATTCCGCAAGTCAATTGTCACAATACAGTGATGAAAATTTGGAGTCAGATTCATATTTCGTACTTTGATTCAAACTCGATATGCTATTGCTGCGCGTGTTAGCTATCTTCAACAAAGCGCCAGAAATCGATTTAAAGCGAAAACCGAGACAAAAAGTGAATGAACGAGCAGACAAGATGATTTCAGAACAACTAAAGAGTACCTGAATTTTCCGGTGATTTTCTCCTTTATTTTTTGGAATGAACATATGAGTCCCAACGAAAAGGGGAAATTTGGTTACACTTAGACGTTAGTTGTAAATTTAGCCCCTGTTTGACAATTATTATTTAGATAAAATGGAATTTTAAATAATGATTTTTTGGAATATAAGTGGTTAAAAGTAAGAATATCTTATTATGTAAATGAGTGGTTGAAAATGAGTATGTAGAAAAAAAAGTTTTAAAATAATGGTTATCAACCGGGGACTTAACATTTAACAATATTTAAACAAAGTAAATGGGTATTTATGAATTAAAAAATTTAGGTAAATTTCAAAATTCAAAATCAAAAGAAGTTACCAAGTCCTAATTTTCACCCTGATTTAACATACACCTGGAGGTGCCAAATGTTGAATTCCATAGTCTATGTTAAATGATGAAGTTGATGGCCATTTTAGAGCAACTTTGGGGGGAATTTCCAAAAGGGTGCCTGAAAAGTGAAATGGCTATCATTCCAACAACCAAATTATGGAACCCATTACAGAGTGGGGGTGGTTCCATTTTTTCAACCTCAATTTCTTAATGGGATAATACATTCGCAGTTTCAAACCTTTTAATTTATTGTAGTTCTTATACCACCTTTTCACTTGTTGCGGTGTTGGTTTGCAATGGTTCGAGATTTTCAACCTCAATTACTCATTGAAGGGTTTCCGAATTGAGCAAATTCAAATCCGATTTAGGTGGTGTGGTGGATGGATAGCGATGGTAGGCGGTGACGACGTGTACTGGGTTTGGTTTGATTGTTGTTTGGTTGTGGTGGGGGCGAGGTGAGGTGAGGTGAGGAATGAAGATGAAGTTTTCTTTTATTTCTTTTCTCTGTCTCTCTCTTTTATTTTTTTTATTTCATTATTTTATGTGAAAAAATGTAAAGTTACAATTTCGCACTTTTAAACTTGGTCAAAATGTGATCATGCTTTTTTTTTTTTTATCAACTAACGAACATCTGGGCGAAAATC
This sequence comes from Fraxinus cuspidata, assembly GCA_903798385.1. NCBI lineage: Eukaryota > Viridiplantae > Streptophyta > Magnoliopsida > Lamiales > Oleaceae > Fraxinus > Fraxinus cuspidata. The sequence goes on from CAIGRP010007214.1 coordinate 1,481, forward strand.
GTCTAGAGGTCATTTGGTTGTGCAGAAATGAAAAAATTGGAACCAGCGTTCCAATAAATGGCATACATTACACGAGGCAATGGGTATATAGTAACAAAATAATGAAGGAAAAAACGTGTAATCGTGCTTTAAAAGATACATTATATCCATGTTCAGCTATTGTTAATGGATGTATTACATATTGGAAGAACAATCTCTCTTTTCACATGTGCTCTGTGCAAATTTTGTCGATGTTGACGTCTGTAACTTTCCTCACTTTGTACGAACTTGTCAAGACGAAATTTACTAGTTTGATGTGCCCTTGCACGAGTCATTTGTATCCGGTGGGTAGTATTCCTCATCTTCAGCCACTGTAAAGACTTTGAGCTTTATTTTTCTCAAGGAATAATGATATCAGCATCAATTTAAGTGGCTACATTTTATATGTTCAATTAAATGAATTATGTGAAATTGTATTTAAGTAAATTTATTGTTTAATGACATGCAATTGTTATCTAAACTGGTACGTTGAATAATATTACTCTTTTGCAGAATTCATTTTCAACCTTGATATTGTTCCACTAAATAATTTTATATATATAATTTTTCTCTATTTTTTACCAAATATTTTCCAAAATATCACTAGTCCAAAACCTATTTTTTCCATAAATGGGAATAAACCAGGGCCCTCATTTCATTGACTGCATGTCTTTGACACAAATGTTGACATTTTCATGCGAAATGGGTGAATAAACATCATGAAAAATAAGTACTTCTAAAATTGCTAAATCAACTATAATCAAGAACGAAATTGAGTCATGTTTGATAGTCATTATTTGGCCAAAACAATAATTTGAATAATAATTTTTAGGAGAATGAGTGGTTAAAAAGTATGTAAAAATTTTAGGTTTACCTGTAAAATATTTTATTGTGCGAATATGTGGTTGAAAATGAGTATATAAGAAAATTAATTTTTAAATAATGATGGATGAAAAAGATGTACAAACTCTTAAATTTGAATCTAGAAACAGAGTGGAATAGTCCAAAAACTATGACCAGTCCTAGACTTTTATTTTGGGTCAAGGTGTTCCAAACCTAGAGGATCTAAGCCAGTTTGACACCACGAGATTCATTATATATTATTAAATAAGAAAATGCCATAATGGATTCCAATTTCAAGAGAATATCATAGTGGCATATTATCTCACCCCTAATGCCTACTAGCTAGAAAAAGTTTTGCATGCTTCCTTAGAACGTGGAGTCTAAGAATGTTAGGACAAGTTTGTTTGTTGTTTGGAATCATTCCAAGTTGAAGATTCTATTAAAGATTTGCCTAGATTTTATGTTCAAAAAAAGGACATGTGCACTTTAAAAAGTGAGTGTGTCTTTTCAAAATGGGAATTTACATGCCTAGCTTTACACGTGCTCTCATGGGGATCAAAAGGGAATGATGAAAGGATACACACTTTTCTATAGAGAAGAAATAATCATTACTATAATTAATTTCTTGATATTTATGGTAGAAAACTACTAATTAATAAATAGTTTTACATTTTTTTTTTGTTACAATTTATAAATTATTGACATTTTTATTTGTAGTATATTTTGAGTATGAGATGCTTAGGGAATTAATTACTTAATTTCAATCTCATGTCAATTTTTGCCAATCACGTTTAGTATAGAAAAAATAAACTTTCGTTGGTGATAACGACGACATTCCATCAATGACAAAAGTGCCACCAAGAATTGAACGAAATTTTCGTTGCTAATCGTTAATGGAATAGTTATCGAAAATTCTCTTTGAATCTAAATGTTGGCTTATGTTATAATTGTTGATGATGTTACCATCGACAATCTCAAACGGTTTTCTCCCTCAAATGACTTTGGTAGTGATTATATGCTCAATCTATTTTTTAGTTATACTGGAAAATGCTTCTATCAGCAAACATCTAGCAAATATTAAATGGAAGAAGTTAAATTAGTAAGTTCAACAATCAGAAGAATGAGAACTCACAACGAAAACTAGCTACATTAATTACAACTAATATTGTTCATTCATACAAAAGAATCCTCAACTTGGGAAGCTAAGATGTAAGAATAGAAAGCGAGATGATATGATATGATATGACATATAAAAATATTATTTATTTTCGAAAAAAAAAAGTGATGTTAAATGCAGTGAAAATTTAATATTTTTAAGCCCATAATGAAGCCCACAAGTAATGAAATAAACACCTTTTGAATTTCTTATGATGAAGAGTTTCGGTTTTTAAAATATATAAAACATGGAGACGCTAACATATTAGGCCCCTGTTTGGTTCAGATTAAAATTTTATTTTAATTTCAAGTCAAAATTAATAATTAATTTTAACCACACATCTCATGGTGTTTACAACTTTTCAACCACACATTTTATCAACTTTTATCAAAATTACTAAAAATCTGATTTTAATATATACCAAACATGGCCTAGAAGTTTTCAAGCAACACAAATTGAAAATTTATTTGTAGTTTTGTGTTTGGAAATTACAAGTGCCTCTATTATCAATTCCTTAGAAAAGAGAGAGATTTTTTCTCTATACATATTCTTAGAAATTTATTTGAAAGTATTTATAAACAATTTTAATTATAAATTTATAAAAATTAGTCTGAATAAGTTGTTAATACTTGTGGGTCCTCTAAATATGTGGATAAAAGATAGTTTGCAATTTATAAACCATCGTGATTATTTTCCACACTCGAGCCTTTATAAATGTGTTGGCCTTTTCGTCCACATAATGAAGACATGACCATTCCGTGCAATCTCCTATATGCTTTACACACCACTGCCATATTTGGTAATATAAACTCGACGACATTATTAAAGAATATAATCAGTCCAATAGATATTGTGTGAAATATTTTGCTGACACATGATCTCTTTTAGTAGTCCCTAATCTTTAATTAATTAACTTATTTTATTCTTAATGACGATTTCGTCCAAAAAAATTTGTTAGCGTGTTTTAAAATGAAAGATAGAGATTTAATCACAATTTTATATTTGTTACTTATTTTTTCGTGTACTTAAAAATATGATGGGAGAATAAATCTTTTCTCTCTATTTTGATAAACTTTTGGACAAAAATCATCATCAGGAGTAAGATGTGTTTATTAACAAACAATGTTGAGAAAAAATATTGAGGACATAAATGTAACTATGAATAAATGATATGAACCTTTTATTCAATTAAAATACGATGCAGTTATTAGAAAATATGGTGTCGACAAATTTAACCATTATATAATTTTATGATGATATTTATCTAAGTTTCGACGAAAATGTGTTCTTTGCGATATATTATTTCAAGCAATTTTTGAATTGACGAGAAATAAAAGTTGAAAGTAAAGACTAAACTTGGAATATGGACTTGATAAAATTGGAGGGAAAATTAAAGTCATTTATCCTAAATTAGTATATGACTAAATCTCTAGTTTAACCTTTAGTGCTGGCCATCCGAATATATATATGCATATCACATAAATACAAGTGAAAATTTTTGTCCAATAAAGCGTCAACAAGTGTCATAACGATCAATGTACTGAAGAATCCAACTTCATTATTTTTCATGTTAATAAATTTTGCAACCACGAATGATTTAATTTTTTTTCAAAAAAAAAAGGGGGGGGGGGGGAGTCTCAATCTACAGAAAAAAGGGGGGGGGGGGGGATTTACCACACTTCTTTGTAACCAACATTGATTTGCATTAGTTTATCCCACAAGCAACGTGAAGGCTAAAGTCACTCACTCAACAATCACACGAGTACTTACAAATACATGCCAAACATTTTCGAATAGAATTCACCTTTAAAGTTGACCTTTAAAGTAAATTCACAAGGCAGAATTTTCACGAGTGATATGAAATGCAATGAGATCGTAACAAAATTATGTACACTTGTAGGCATTTTGATGATTTTGCTAACTTTACATAGCGTTCAAATCCTTTTCATCCTAACTAAATTGTCTTTCGAAAAAAAATATAATCTCAATTCATGTAGATTAAGTACGGCAAGAGCAATTGAAAATGTTACAGAGTACCGCTAAATCCAAACTAGAGTACCGACATGATATTTTAAAGCATTCGATTGATTAATTATCTCTTATTTAATACTCTTGATATATATCAATTTTAGATTTAATATAACATGGAGAGATTGATAGGTTGAAAGAGGGGGAGGACCTATGTACATATTTGTGCAGCTACTAACAATAAATTGTTGGACCACGATGCGAAAAAGCAGTCAATCCATGGACCATAACCATAACCATGTGCACCATATGTGATACCTTAGGGAAAGCTGCGGTTGTGGCCGCATCAACTATTTTACCCTATGCCTATCACGTGTATATGGACCATATGCACGTCTTGTACTTTCAGTATGCAATATTATTATTTAGTTTTGAGGTTTTTGTTAAAATGTCCATCTTATTAATATTAAAGGATAAATTCCACGTTAAAATAATTTACATATACTTTACGGATCGAATGTAGCATGGTATAACAGTGGAACATGGCCAGGTTTCCCGTCTTAATAATATTGACGTTTTAAGATAAAAATTCAAGACTCAATATGGTATTAGAGTCCATAATAATAAAATGATTCATTCGAACCATATAGTGTGCTCCTACAAACCACATCATGTAGATATATAGATAAATGATAAATCTTACATCGATTATAGATAACATAAATGACCGACATATTGGAGTTGAGAAATTGATTCACTTTTATATGAGTATGGTAAGTTATTCACAAGAAATGTACTAAAAATTCCTCCAACCACATTCTCCCCCAATTCAACACCCATGGCCATGGGAGATGGCCATGGGAGATGGCCGTGGGGGATGGAAGATGAGTTTTCCTTTCCTAAAAATGTTAATGTATTTCCTAGTTCTTTTACTTTTTAGTTAAGATACATATTTGGCTTAAATTTTCCAAAATAAAATTTCCAAAATATCTTTAATCACACGGAATTTTAAATTAATTTTTGGACGAGAAGCGTTGGTGAACATCTTAGAGCCATATAAGTAAAGATCGAAAACTCAAATGTCACGAAAAAATGAATAGACGAATTATAGATGTTAGCTTCTTTTTATTGTAAGGAGAGTATTGATTCGGAAAGCCATAGTCCTTAAATTACCTAGCGATAAACCACAAACGATAAGCTAGCAATAATCTCTAGACCCATTTACAAAGGTGTATCAAAGACATTCGCAAAGAATCCATGTTATTATTAGGTACATTTTATTGATATGTACTATCTCTATGCTCTTTCTTTTTCTTCGTTTCACAATCGCAGATGCATATGAATAGAAAATCGAGAAAATAAATTTTGGGACCAAGTTACGTAGCACCACTTATGTCAATTATTTCATGGTCCAAATCAATTATTTGTAGCCCTTTAAGATGGTCCAAATGATTTTTATAAAGAAAATTCCACTTGATATTGATATTGATTTTTATTTTGTATAATTGTATATAATCTTCTTGACTTTGTCGGAATAACTCCCACATGCTAAGATGTTACATATATTAAAACCTAACCCAAGATTAGTACCCATCTTGAATGTCTTTTTCAAGATTATTCTTTATCGTTTTCGAATTTAGTTACATTATGTTTAGGTTGGATATCACTTTATTTTCTACCGTAGAACGGTCACAAATTAATCGATCTTTGTTCACATGACTGATTTCAAATCACCTTAGTCCAAACATTGTACAAGGTTAGGCGGGATTTTTACTTTTGCGTAACATGTTGTTAAGAGTTTTAAAAGTATGACAAGGTCAAGCTTCAAGTTTTATAAGACTATAGCCGAAAAAGTATTTTCCTTTTTTTTTAATATTATTTAAGTTATTCTAAAATAATTAAGTTAATAAAATAAAGTACACCAACAACAAAAATCATAAATACTGTAATTAACTAATAAATACTACAATTAGACAATTTTCAAGTTTTTGAAAACCATGCCATTGAAAATTAAAAGCACGTACGGGATTCACTTTGAGGTAAATAGGTTTAACAAATCCTCAACGTTAATTTAGTGCCTAAACCCACAAATATGAGGTCAACTCGGATATATAGTTTTTCGAGGCCAAGGGAAGCATAATGATTAAAATCTTCTTACACATTACACAAATAATCCACAAACAAGCGACACCTAGTAGATCTTACATCAGCGTCCACTATTCACACCAATGAAATGCTTTAGCTTCCCTCCTTAAGTAATTCATTAATTATTGGGAACCACGACTGTGATTAACTCATAATTACCTGACAGACCGAGCTCTTTAACTAATCTAAATGTGACAATGTATGTATTTTCTCAATTTGACACTATAACTGACAAGATGGGAAAATGGAGAATGCATGCAGAATTTTCCCTATAAAAAGGAGAGGGTAACTTGGTGAAAAAAGGAGGAGGATTCAATTTCCGATTACCATTTTAAGTTGGCTCAAATTTCGTTTATAATAAATTCAATGATCATTTGAAATGAAATATATACATTGATTTTTCTAACAACTATATGCGACATGATTCATTAATAATGAAAATAAAATAAAGTATACATTAAGGTGTACTTGACCTTACCTCCAACTACGTGTATAAAAAGATAAACTTTTCCTATTGGATGAGAAGCTACGTTTTATTTCCCTTAATCATACTCTTATCATAATTAAATACAATTATATTCAAACCTCAAAAGCATTCTAATAAGTTCGTATTTGCACTCGACAAAAAGCTAGAATCTAAATGACATGTTTGACGAAGTCGAGCACTAGATAGTATTAATGACTAAAAAGGAATTTACGTGATTAATATAAACAATTTACTAATACAAATTTACACGAACTTTTTTTTTTTGGGATAAAATTTACATGCATCAATTTGTCGGCGGTGGCGCCGTCGTATGTAGCGGTGGTTAATTACTGATATTCCAACAAGTCTCAATGTCATCGGCAATTCGTTTTGCGTCGAAAGATATGCCTAAAAGGCCACGTTTTGTGAAACCAGCAGCATATAATCCGTTCTTGCCTTTCCATCCCATTGGAAATGTTTCCTTGGGAAACCCATCTTTCTCAGAGAATAAATCATCTCCCTAATTACACCAAAATTTTAAGCAAAATTAAGAAAACTAAAGTGCAATGACCCAAAGTTTCGAAGTAGCTTCAATTGAGAAAAAAATAAAATATAATCACCTAATTAAATGAGGGTAAACTAGGAAAATTTCTGACAAAAAATGTTTCTTCGATAACATTAAATAAGATTTTTTAATCCTCGTGGAAAACAAAACAAACGTATATAATTGGAACGGAAGAAGTAATTTATTTGGTTGGTTCGGTAAAAAGTGGAATTAAGTTAACCTATTAATTTGAAAGCAGCTTATATTTTACCAACTTTTTTTTAATTTATAAATAAGAAAAAAGTAGTGCCTTCAAAAAGAGGGAGGGAGAGAGAAAAATTAACAATATATATATATATAAACTTATTCAATTAAAAGTAAATTTGAATTTCATTTATGTGAAATATGTAAGAGCTTACCATCAACCAATCTGGTACATTACTTCTATATCCTGTACCTAAAATTATGGCATCAAAATTCTCCACTTTTCCATCTACGAACTCCACTGCATGGCTAGTAAGTTTCTTAATTCCAGGAACAACCTACGTATAGATCGAGAACCGGTATTGTCACAACTAAACAACGAACTAGATTTTAAATTCTCTTTAACAAGACACGAGATATCAAGATGATATGAAAAGATACCTTTATATTTCCCGCTCTAATTTTCTCGAGTGTGCCAAAATCCAAGACAGGCGTCTTCCCCGTAGTGAATTTGAGTTCAATCGGGCCTAAAATTGGCCTCTTTAGTCGCAAATTGGCGGTGTTCCCGAGCATAAAATGTGAAATCGCAAGTAAAAATCGATCAACGAGCTTAATGGGGAACCATCGTAGCAATTTCATGGCCAGCCCGAAAGTTGATATCCCAAACATCTCTTGAGGCAGAACGTGCACCTGAAATAATTAATTGTGAATTTCACAGAAAATGTTCTTGAATATTTTTTTTAAAGACGAAATCTGGTAAACTAAACCCAATTTTTTTATGCATCTAAATAGTATGAAACTTGGAGTATTCTTTCTGCACAAGTACAAAGCATGCAACCGGATTCCAAGAAAGTTGAAAATATATTGAAACCTTTTCGATGGCTCTATTGATATATGTAGCTCGTTTGGTAAAATGGACCGTAATGAATACAACAAAAATGTTTAAATTCTTTTTTATTGTTATTTGTGTGCAGTCACATCCACCTCTTAAAGAAAAATAATAAGATCGGCATGTCATTGACGTGGAAGACGTGTTAAAAGACCATTAGCTTAAGCTTATAAATGATGTAACTTCTCACTTACCGAACCCCTAACAACGAGAGACGGGCTAGCGTTACAGTTGCAGAGGTCCAAAGAAACCTCCATACCAGAATTACCACATCCAACAACCAAAACCCTTTTCCCTCGAAACGAATCTCCACTCTTGTAAGAACTCGAATGAGTTATCGGCCCAACAAATTCATCGATGCCGTCAAACTCCGGCATCACCTCTTCGGCATTCTCACCCGTGGCAACGATCAACCATTGGCAAACATATTCCCTCTCCTCCATTTTAATCCCGTTCGTCGTAACCCGCCAAAACCCATCAAATCTTGCACTCACAACCGTCTGATTGAACTCAGGCTCCAAGTTAAAGTGTCGAGCATAGGCTTCCAAGTAGGTCACAAAGTCTTGTTTGGTTGGATAATTAGGGTAACTTGAAGGAAATGACATTAGAGGGAGCATGCAAAAATCCTTGGGAAGGTGGAGCCTAAGCCGGTCATAGGTTTTGAGTTTCCAAAGAGAAGCTATGCAATTAGCTCGTTCAAGAATCAAACTTGGAATGCCTTTTTCTTTAAGACAAGCCGCCGTGGCTAGACCGGATGGCCCAGCTCCGATGATTACAGGGCCGTCCACCCAAACAACCCTCCTCCTTGATCCGGACATCATCGTATTTTCAGAACGATCATGAATTCTTTTGCATGCCACTTCCTTCAAGAAATCCATTAATTAACAACGAAATTGAGAACAATATAGAGTTCATGCAAATTAAGGACAAAATCTTGAAATGGGGTGTTTTGTATATATAGACAAGAAGGTGAGTAAAGAATAGTAATGTGGGGCGCATTCTTAATTAGAAACAACTACCAGTAACCAACTACCTCTTCTTTACCCTCTTTACCCTATTTGAATGCGACACAAAATTATGTACGAGAGAGGGAGGGGAGAGAGTTGTGAATAATTCTGATTGAGGTGACGGCTACCCAATCAAGTTGAATTGAGGCGGCGCCGGGAGTCTGGAATGCAATGCTGTACTGTGTAGAACATATTTATTTTATGGTCGGTCATCAGTTTACTCTAACATTGATACAAATATTGAATCGTACTAACATTATTATTATATAAAGGATGTATTACGAGGCAATTTTTAACTTGCCGGGGAGGTGTAAAGAAAAGAACTCCACATTCTTTTCATTTTTATATTGAAAAGAAATAATGCTATCTATTATCAATGATTATCGTTAGTATAAGTGGCACTTGACTCACTAAACAATGAAAAAGGGCTCGTTGTCACCTAAATTAACGATAATATTGCTGTTGATACATAGTAGTACTCGTTTGGAGCTTAATCTGCAATTGATGTGAACAGCCAAAATAATCCAAGTAGTCAATTCTGGCTATATTTTAGGGCTAACAAGATCATTTTCAGAAGAAACGACAAAAAAAAAAAAAAATGAGAGAGAGGAATGTGACTCTAGTTGTTTAATAAATGGTAGTATATGAGAAATTTCTCTCTTCTGTCCCTCTTTCTTTCTATGACAAGTGTTGAATATGTCAATAAAGGCATTGTGCACTTTATTAATGATCATGCCCACTTTGAATGCAGATTGAAAGTTACTACTTCAACTCTAAAATCATCTAATAAGTGAATATTGCGGAATTAAATTTATCAATTAAAAGTAACAAATCACTTTTTAATTGTTCTAGATATTTAGTCAATCAAGTTAAATTATCATATGTTGAATTGTCGTAATAAATAATTAAAGCGGTAAATAACACAAGATTTGATAATGGAGAAAACTCCTTAATTGGGTAAAAACTCCAGGGACCAAACCAGTAGTTTTCACTATAGACAATAAGAACTTACAGTATGATCCAACTTAAAAAATCCACTAGACTCGCTGGTCTAATTTATGCAATCTCCAAGACCCGCTGGAACGTGCTTCACTCACACCTGATCCAAATTTTCCGGAATTGTCTATCTTCCGTAAAACACCAAGAACGCCTCATTCTTGTACTCTTCCTGTACTTCTGATCCAAACTCCCTCAAATTTTAGCAATTTCTGAAAGTTATTGAAAAAGTACATTCCTAATAATATAGATCTCAAGAATCAAAAGGTAAAACTAAAGATTTGAATATGTTTTTGGATCTTGAAAGAATGATATAAGGATGTAAAGCAATTATCAACCCCACTTTTGGACGTTCTTAGGGTAAGATATATATAAGGAAAAGTGCTTGTGATGAAAAGGAAATAAAAAACCAAGTATTTGAAGCAAAACAGATTTCTGATCGTCGATCGTTACTCAAGCGCCAAGCCATCGATATGCGAGTAGCAGTTGAGTAGTTCTCGGTATTTCTATCATAACATTCTCTCTAAATGTCCGATTGAGGTGATTTAAAATGAATTGAAAAGTTAACTCAAATTGCTACAATTCTTTTAGAATAGTCGTATCCAAATTCCAATGTTTCCTATGTGAAAAATGTGTTACAAGTTACGGTTGAGAATTTGGAACATAATTTGTACGTCTCTTTGATACTCTTTAAACATTTAATTGCATTCTATTGATCATATATGATCTTCTTAGACATCTTGGAATTCTTCAAGGACTATACCATCCTTCAAAAGACTCATTGACTTTTACAACTCTTTTGTAACAATCATATTCTTTTACAATAATCCTTTTGTCTAAAGAATTGCTAATACAACTAATAACATTTAGTCGACTCCTCAAGTTTGGGTATAAGGCTCTCTTTTTCTAATTCAAGTGAATTAGTCTTTTTAAGCACAACTTTATTCACCTTCCTAATCTTAAGACTCTCCTCAAATAATCGTTCATAAGCCTCCCGAGTTTCTATATCACACTCAGATCCCAAATCAGAATTTGATTAACTCATCTAGACAAATTTTGGGTCAATGATCGCTATTTAGCTCTAATACCACTTGAAAGTTACTGGTTCAACCATAAAATCACATATAGGTGAATGACACCGAATTAAATTTATCAATTAAAAGTAACAATCACTTTTAGTTGTTCTAAATATTTAATTAATCAAGTCAAATTATCATATATTGAATTGTCACAATAAATAATTAAAACAATAAATAACACAAGGTTTGATGATAGATAAAATGCATTAACTGATAAAAATTTGATGATAGAGAAAACTCCTTAATTGGGTAAAAACTTTAGGACCAAGCCAATAGTTTCCATTAAAGACAATAAGAGCTTACAGTATGATCTAGCCTAAAAAACATACTAGATTCGCTGATATAATTTTTCAATCTCCAAGACTCGCTGAAACGTACTTTACTCACATATGCTCTCAATTTTCTGGAATTGTCTGTCTCCTGTGGAACACCAAGAACGCCTCGTTTTTGTACTCTTCCTCTACTCCTAGTCCAACCTCCCTTAAACTTCAACAATCTTTGAAAACTATTGAGAAAGTACCTTCCTAATAATATTTAAGAAGCGGGTGTTTTGGATTATATGAATTTGATGTTTTTCCCAAACTTGTGGTTGATTGCTCTCAAGAATCAAAAGGTAAAACTAAGTATTTGGATGTGTTCTTGGATTTTGAAATAATGATATAAGGATGTAAAACAATGATCAACCTCATTTTTGGACGTTCAAAAGGTAAGATATATATATATAGAAAAATGTTTAGAATAATAAGAGATTGAAAAACCAAGTATTTGAAGCAAAATAGATTTCTGAGCAGTCGTCAATATTTTTATCATAACATTCTCTCTCAATATCCGATTGAGGTGATTCAAAATTATTTGGAAATCTAACTCAAAGGGCTACAATAATTCTACAAATAGTTTTGTCCAAATTCCAATGTTTCCAATGTGAAAAATGCGTTGCAACTCTTTGATATTCTTTAGATTTCTAATTGCATTCCTTTGATCATATGTGATTTTATTGGACATCTTGGGCTCCTTCAAGGACTATACCACCCTCCAAAAAACTCCTTGGTTTTTACAACTCTTTTATAACAATCCTATTATTTTACAATAATCCTTATGTCTAAAAACTTGTCAATACAACTAAAAACTTAACACAGATTTAGATGGACTATATGCTCTTACAAATAAATAAAAATAAATAAAATAAGCTCTTTACTATAATTATGCATCGTAATACCTACCAAGGAAAAAAGAATCTTTATTACTTTCGAAATTAGATGAGTGATTTCTTAAAATTTGTTGTCATTAGACAATATCATCATTCCGATACTCTTCTTTCCATTAGGTTTAAACAGTATATATAGTAATAAGTTGAAAATGAAATTTAACAATAAATAACACTTCAAATGGTCAGAATGGATTCCAAAGAGCGAGTAAATAATTTAGTTGTATTGGTTGAATGCTAAAGATAGTGCTGCCAAAGATTCTTTTTTTTTTTTTAATCATTTTGAAGTTCAAGTATTTTAATATATCAAAGTCAACGAATCGTGCTGAGTCCAAATTTTTTAACGTAAATCTAAGATACATAGGTTATGGACAGTCTCTAACTCAAGTTTGCAATATCAACACTGTTCGGTTTATTAATTTGTCATGTGAGCCTACATCTATGCAATTTCTCATTTTTTATGTCATCTCATCAACACAAGAATATAAGAGAAAGTATTGAAGATAGTGATCCAAAACTCATAATCAAGAACAATGATTGAAAAATCAGGAATCAAAGAATGATTGGAGCAATTAAGTTGAAGAATAAGACAATCAGTATTACGAAGTAAGAAGTAAAAAAATCAAGATCAAGAACCAAAAGAGCCAATAATCCAGATATAAGATCCGGAATCAAGATCCAGTATTAAATAATTATTCTCAAATAATTAATGAATGTTCCGCATTATTAATTTTCTTAGTAATTTGACAGGAGGATCTTGAAATAAAGGACTTTAGGTTTTTCAAGTTTTAAAAGTTTCTAATTTTATAGAGTTTAAAGTTTCATAAAATTTCAAGAGACACAACTCTATTTACATCTCTAAATCTTTTGAAAAAGTAGGTGCGTTCTTTATCGATGGAGTAGTAATTGTCAAAATAAAATAATGTGGGATGGAATCTTTAAATATTTAGATGTTAAATAATTTTCAATAAAGATGTGTTGAGATGCTTCAATCCCCCAATTATGTGGAGATGCTAATAACCCAACTTTATGCGTAAATACATAGTGCTAGTGAAAATGAGAATCAAAATATGCTATGCTAAGCCGTAAAGTTAACTTTGCCATTTACGGCTCACATCAAATGTCCTTTGAGAGTGCCAAGTGACTACTTCCAAATACATACTCTCCGCCAACACATATGTGATATGGTCCACTTGGAGAATCTCCACTCCTCATGATAAACCATCCATTAGGAAAATACATTTTAATAAGTAAAAACCAAAATAAGTAAATATTTAGTATATAATATTGAGTATGACTAGAAGTATTTAGGGCTCTTTGATCGACCCATACCCCAACCTTACTCATACTTTTTGTTAGGCAAAATATAGTAACCTTTTTCGTAGCTTAGTACAATTCGATTTGGATGATCAAATTATTTGTTGTCTCACTTAATTCTATATAGATATATAGGGTTTGTTTGAGCTCCATTCTCTTTGGAAAATAGATTCTGTAATTGTGATTTTTTGAAAAATGTGTATTTAAAAAGTAGGAAAAATATTTTGATTTATCTGTAAAATTATTTTATTAGGAAAATGTGTGATTAAAAATGAAAGCTCAAAACAGGGACATAATGCATCAAAATGCTATTAGAGTAGTGAAAATGAAGACTCGCTAGTTAATAAATAAGAATTTTCAAATAAGATGTACAAGTAAAACCTCTTATGTGATTAGGGCAAAATATTATTTTAAAGGAGCTACTTATCTATTGATAACTGAATAATTTATTAATTTATCGATAATAAATATTTATTATATTAAATAGCATGTGATATATTTATAGCGTGTTATATTGTTATTGTACAAACATGTAATTTTTAAACTAAAATACACACATAAAGGATAGTATAGACATATATACGATAAAGAATTATTGTACATAATAAAAGTTTATAGGTACATAAATACAATATGTAGATTCGAAATTCAATATCTTATAAGATGAAGTGTTTCAAAATATTTCAGGTACATATATACAATGGATGTGACTTCAAAACTTTTAATTTCTTAGGAAACAAATTTTTGAAGATATTTAACATAATATATGATAAAATAGTTATTTATTTTCCTTTTGTGCTCCAAATCATTGCAAATTCCATGAATTTTAAACAAAAACAGTATATATTCGTTGACTGGTAAAGAATTTCAAATAAAATTAATAATTTATACGTCAAGCGAGATTATTAATTTAATTACTGACTCAAATTGAGACTTAAAATATAATTACTCAAGCAATGTTACTAATTTATCAAATCTTGATTTATGGAGATTTAAGAGGAAAGGTAATTTCATATCAATAACCTATGAACAAGTCAGACAAACCCCTAAAACACATTGGACCGGCCCAATAAGGTTTGGCCCTCCAAAAAAGAAATGGACCTCATCCAAGACAAGCATTCATAATAGGAAAAAAATTGATAAGCCAATAAACAATTACAAATTTGAATATTAGCTATAAAAAAAAAAATTGAAGAATACTGGATTATCTTACTTTCCACTATTATGAAGCATCACCTTACCAAAAATTGCTCCAACTTCTTTCAATAAAATTTGCTCAATTCTCTCAAAAAATGAGACCTAGATATAATTCCCAAATTCTTTCCAATCACCAAAATATCTATGAGTGATATGATGCGATCCATTACTCAATTTATTTAAAAGTCACAAACGCTAATAACCTCAAGTAGTAATGAACAAGCTTCTATGTTGGGAGGTCGCAATTGTGTTACTTTGCTTGTATTTTTTGTGACCGACATATAAATAGTTGTGATTTCATTCGATTGCGATTATTTTTTAGTTACCCTTTTTGAGTAATTGTGTATGAATTTCGTTTTTAAGCAATGTTTTAAAACTCGTCTAGGACATAGACCCAAAAAAGAATAAGGGTCAAGAGTCAAATGGTCAAATCGGATACCAAAACTAAGTAAATAGATACACCTGAATAATAAAAAATATTATAACCAAAAAAATATATATATATATATTATTTATTTATTTTCGTACTACTAATTCAATCTAAATATAAATCCGTGTTTTGTCAATTAGATTTATTATCTTATAATTTATTTTAAAACTTCAAAGACTAATCATTGATATGTCCAAAATAATTTGCTTTGTTCAATCAAAATTGTTTGTGCTTTGGGGACCATGATTTAAATTCATATTAATGTAGAATGAAGTAAATAATTAAACATTTTAGAATTCAATTAGCCATTGACCTTTTAGCTTTTATAATTATCTCACAGTTGACCATAGAAAATGTGGATGAGGATAATCGTTTAAAACCAGCCTAACTTTTATCCCACATCGGTTCCCTATAGAAAATGTGCATGAAGATAATCTTTTAAAATCAGCCTAGCTTCCATTTCACATTGGTTCAACATAGAAACTGTCCAAGAGGATTCTCTTTTAGAAGTAGCAGTATTTTGAAGGGGAAAACGAAATGGGCCTGCTGCCATTGCTATTGAGCCACAATTGAGCCCGTTAAACAAAATTGTAATCTCATAATTTCTTAAAATTAAAAATGAAAAAATAAAGTGAAACACTTACTTGAACCAGCAAGTTTATTTGTCTATTAATCAATTTTCTTTTTACGGTTAATATATAGAGACGGGATTGGATTTGAGACTGGTCCTCGATTTTTCCGATTGAATCGGTGGTCCGCTTCGATTTTAATAGCATTGTTTTTAAGACACAAACAAGGTTGTAGACGGAGTCTAGACATGTTTTTTAGAGTACTGATTTTTTAATTGTTATGATTATGTGGTGTTAATATGGGAAATGATTGAAAAGAGAAATTTTACACCTTGGGCGAACGAGAGAAATGATAATTACAATTAATACCTATTATATTAACTTTCAAATTTAAAAAAGTAGTTAACAATATATATCAAATAAATTCACAAATACTATATTTTTCGAAATATTAACCTTAAAGAAGTACAAAACCTAATTTTCTCTTTCTTTTTTAAGTTCTAATAATAGTTGGGCTTTTCACAAGGTTAAAATAAGAATACACTATGCCAAACAAAAATACGCGCACTTTTTTCCGCCTAGACTTGCCTTAGATGATCAACGTAGAGTTGATCATCTTTTTTTACGCCTTGCGAGATGCACGGCGTTTTCTCCGAACACTAAGTCTGGGCATTTTTTAATTTTTTTTTGTTGATGTAGGAATCCGCAGCCGCTACTCGTGAGTGCGCACTGGGTAAACCTTGCTCCATGCGTGTAGCCCGCAAACCACACAAGAAAGATAAATCGTACTAGGCTTGTTCGAACGAATAAGTCTGGGCATATTTAATTAGAGCCCAGATGGATCTTTTAAAACACTAATTATTAGTTGATATGATTGTGTGACTTTAATTTAGGAAATGAATAAGGAGAGGCAAATTTTATACCGTGGGTGAAATAGAAAAATGATAATTAAAATAAATCCCTATTAGTATTAAAGGGTGTTTGATGCACATTTTTTTAGAAAAAAATGCATTTTATGATGTGATATGATAGAAAATACATGATTAAAAAATAAGGAATAGTTTTGAATATGCGTGTAATATTATTTTGTTAAAGAATGTGAAGCTGAAAATGAGTTTTGAAAGAATGAATTTTGAGAATAATGTGGATCAAACATGACATTAATTTTCAAATTTGAAAAAAAAAAATAACTTCAGTATTAATCAAATAAATTTACAAATACTGTATTTTTCAATACAACCTAAAGTAATCAACCTAATTTTCTCTACTTAATAATCATTAAAGGACATTACTCATCCCAATTTGTTTTGGTAACTTGTAAGATTTCCAATTAAATGAAATGAAATTGTATTATAAGTGATTATATGTTATTATGTTGATGCCCTTGTTTGAGCCTTTTTTTTCTTTTTTTTTATCAAAATTCATTTTTAACTACACATTTTCCAATAAAATAATTTTACACATAAATTGAAAACTTTTTCTTATTTTTTAATCATGCATTTTCCCAAAAATCACTATTTCAAAATTCCTTTTTTTTCTCCAAAATGGGGCTCAAAAAGGGCACCAACACTCATTCTATTTCCAAAATTTCTCACTCTTAATTCTCAAATCTCCCAACATCGTTTCTAAATTCTATTATTAAATATTTTCCGCTACAACACATTATTTACTAATGACTCTGGTATCAACGATAGTATTGAATGCGATGATTAAGTCAGCACAAAAATAAATTGAAGATCGAAAGAGCAAAGAAATGTCCCCAGTTATAGAAAGTCATACGTGTTAATTTCTCGGATCTCCAATGACACTATTCTGTATATTTCTTCATAGTAAGTTCAAGCAATGAATTTAGCTTCACAATAATGGAAGCTTAATAGAAGAAATATTTAGAATAGTGCCATAAAAGCATATATAGCCCATATTGGGATTAAAATCAAATTTTTAGTTTTAATAAAAGTTGATGAAATGTGTGATTGAAAAGTTTTGAGTTCTATGAAATGTATGATTAAAATTAAATGTTGACTTTATTTTAGACTTAGATTAAAATCTCGATTTTAATCAATTCCAAACATGGGCACAATGTGACATGCATTGATTGAAGTACTTCGGACAAGTAACGCGATAGAGTTAAATATGAATCGATTTATTTTAGAGACCGTTCTTCATTGTGTAGAATCCATGCCTAATTGGAAGAATTAACATTAAATGTAAGAATTTGAAGAGTTAAGAATGTTAGGAAAATTAAAGTAAGAAAACAAAAACCTACATGTCCAAGCAAATTATGGTGGTGATCTTGATGAAAAAGATTATCTATTCTTCTGCTCGCTTATGATATTCAGAACCAAGACACCAACGTTGAATACGTTGGATTTTACTGAGAAATGACCATCTACTAGATATTAACATGTAGCTACTATAAGACGACAACATTCTTGAGATTAATTTCAGTTTAAAGAAGAAAGAGTGAGCTTATGTACTTGAACAATATAATTAATATGACTTTAAATTCTTTAATTTTTTATTAATACTGTCCAGTACTATATACCCAACTTAGCAAACATGTGCGCATAACTTATCCTGGAATCCTTACTATGTTCTGACAACTCTTCATGTGTTTGCTTCGGTTTCATTCCCTCCAAAAGTTCTTGCCGTGTTGATATCTAATATTTTCGGGTTCATCAACATCTAACATAATATTGCCGGCATTGAGATCTCTATGAATTATACTCAACCGAGAGTCCTGGAAAAGATAAAGTAATGGGTAATTAGCACATAATGTCTCCAACTTTAACTATTATTGTGGAAAACGTTCTTACCTTTCATTTTTTGGCATTTTCATCATTATTTTCACATTTCATTGCATAAAAGGTCACTTTCATCCATTTTCTCAATTAAAAATTGTAAACTAAATAATATGCCCTTCTCTTTAAATAAAACAAAAATAAAAAAACTAATTGCAACTATAGTCCCAACTTTTTAAAAAGAGCAAATGAGTCCCAAATAAATTATTCAATTGGTAATTATCACATAATGTTCATACATTTCACTATTATTGCGTAAAATGCACATACTCTTCCTTTTTTTAAAATATTTTCACCATTAGTTACACATTTGATTGCACAAATCATCATTTCTATCTATTTTCATCTAATTTCTCAATAAAGAGTTGTGAAATGATAAATATACCCTCTTATTCAAATAAAAAAAGCTCAAGAAGTAATTACATCTATAGTCCCAAATTTTTTAAAAAGTGCAAACGAGTCCCAAATAAATTATTAAAAAATAAAATTTTTCTTTAAAAAAGTGCAAATGAGCCCCAAATAAATTATTAGAAAATCAGAAATTAGTTTTTTTTTTTTTTAAAAAAAAGTACAAATGAGTCTCAAATAAATTATTAAAAAATTTGAAATTAATTTTTTTTTTAAAAAAATTCAAACGAGTCACAATTAAATTTATTTAAAAATAATAATTTTTTTAAAAAAATTAAAAAGTGTATACGAGTCCCAAACAAATTATAAAAAAAAATTAGAAATTAAAAAAAAAAGATTATTTTTCTTTCTTTTTTTTTTTTAAATATGGGGTATATTCATTTTTTTCACGATTTTTTATTGAGAAATTGGATGAAAATGAATAGAAATGATGATTTGCGCAATCAAATGTGTAATGAAGGGCGAAAATGCCAAAAAGAAATGAAAGGTATGGACTTTTTCCGCTATACTAGTGGAAGGTAATGATATTATGTACTAATTACCCTTTTAATATTTTATTTGAGATTTATTTACGTTTTTTTTAACTGGGGCTATGATTGCAATTATTTTTTTCTTTTTCATTTTGTTTTATTTAAAGAGAATGATATATTTGTTATTTAAAAAAAAAAAAAAGATAATGACGTTTTCCATAATAACAGTGATATATGGGGACGTTATGTGCTAATTACCTATAAAGTAATCCACGAGCAATTCCATTGATAATTTGAAACTATTTCGATGAGTCTAACAATCTACCTTGATCATTAGTTGCAAATAATTCGCATTTAGTATATGGTCCTAGTTTAGATTATGAGAATGTTTGATATATAGTACCAGACACGATTATATATATTGTTCAATATTTTACAGTCGACCTTAACAAAATGAAGTATGGTAAGGTCTTGAGAAGAACTAACCAAATATATGGGTCCAAGCTCTTGTTAGGCATGAATTCATAGATAAACATTTTCTCTTCTTCACTTTTGAACTCATCATCTCCTTCTATTGAATCCTTTGGTAGCCTCTTCACAGCAATTTTTTCCCCTATATGAGTACACCCTGAACAATTTTGGTAATTAAGGTTAATATTACGTTGTACACAGGCCATATCCACCTTCTCCAATCTCCTTGTTAGGTGAAAAGTAATATGTAGCCTTCAATATTGTGGTTACATCAAACAATGGTAGATCAAGATCTCCATTGTCATTTTCTACAATGTAAAATTGTCTAGAATTGTTTCTTAGTGATCCTGAGAAAAATTAAAGGGAATGTTAGAAAAAATAATACTGATAATGTTAGAGAGGAGACATTTATCAATTTAAATTTAATCTAGAGCACGTTGTATGTGCATGGTAAGTACATTTAACACTTGTTTGAGCCCAATTTTTGTAAGATAATGTATTTCAGAATAGTAATTTTTTGGAGAATGCGTGACAAACAATAAGGAAAAAAATTTGATTTACGTATAAAATTATTTTATGGAAGAATGTGATTGAAAATAACTTTTGAAAAAATGAGGGCTAAACATTGGCCTAATTCTCACCGAGAGCATGACAAATGCACAATATTTAAAATAGGTGGCGGCTATACTCGAAGTCAATGTCTTTGTTGGTTTTGAAATCATATTGAACTAGTTACTTTATCTAAACATTTAAATACTAGAAATGGGTTGCATTTATCGATTAAATTTAATCTTTAACATGTCGTTGATGTGTTGATCGAAATTCATTTTTTCATCAAAGAACTAAACCAGTACACAATTTCATAAAAGTTTGCTGGCAAGACTAAGACTCACCTCTATTGGCTCTAATACCACGTTAATCATTTCTTTTAAAAGATTAGGGGTTGTTCTTTTTCGTGTTTCAGTTTTGAGTTTTGAATTCATTTTGGGTTCTGTGTTTTGAGTGTTCATTTTGAGATTGCTGAAAACCCATTCTTTTTGTCATTTTGAAAAATTGTTTTCAAAATAAAAAAATGAAGTTTTGGCTTGATTTTAACTGAAAATAGTCAAAACGACTCTTTTGACGTTTTCCGTTTCTCTTTTTAAATTCGTTTCAGAAAATAGGTAAGTAAACGTGTTTTCAATATTTTCGAAAACTGAAAATGACCTGAAAACAACCAAGAGAACATGCCCTTAACTATTAAAAGCGCTGTATAAATTTAAATTTAAAATTCCGATGATTTCTAAATGAGAAAATAGTAGAATCTATTTGGCCAAAAATATCAAACATATACAAAATATTCACGTTCTCTGGCTGGCTGTCGTTGTTGCTGTTTTTCTCTATCCCGCTTCTTCTTTTGTTTCCAAGTAAATGAGATGACTATGAGGCATAATATAAGATATGCCCCCAGTTATGTCAAACACACCCTACGTATCTTCCTTTTTAGCCAACTTGAGCCAATCAGATTTTACAACGCGTCAGTATAAGGTTTTATAAACATTTAGTTAACATACAACAAAAGCGATAAGCAAAAATCTTGTTACCAATAAATTTAGGGTCAATTTCATCCTTTTAAATTGACATTCCTATCATATAAACTTATCTCCTTTAAGAGGTCTAAGAACATTAAGTCCCTGTTTGATGGTCATTATTTGATAAAAATAAAGTTTTAATTAATGAATGTTTGAAAAATGTGCAGTTCAAAAGTATAGAAAAATTTTGAATTTACATGCAAAATATTTTATTGTGTAAATGTGTGGTTGAAAATGAGTACATAAAATAAAGAGTTGAGAAATAATGATTGTCAAATATGGGCTATATTGTCATTGAAAAATCTGATCACGTTAATTTATTCCCAATTGTTATGTTTTTAATTATGTAATGATGATTCTGTAAACAAAAGGGATTTAATCGTAAAACGTAAATGTTGTAAAAAGTCAAGGAATAATGTGCAATTATATGAAAATATGTTGTTTAGGTCTAGGGTTCGAATGGCAAAAGGAGGAAAAATGGCGCAGATTTTTGCTAGACTGTCGTCAAGGTCTGGCTCGAGTTACAAAAGCAGAAACATCTTCGCCGGACTGTCGCCCCTCCTTCGCTCGAGCGACGCTTGTTGCTCGACTGTCCTGAGCCTTCACTGGAGCGACAGTATTGTCCGAGAAATTTTTATTTTTCGATTTAAAGGCTTTTTTCCCGGCCAATTCGTTTCCTAACCTACCTATAAATACCAAAACACATATGAACGTTTTTGGGGAGTTGGTTGAATATTGAGAGGGCTTCATTTGTGAGAGAATTAACGTATTTCATCTTTCAACCTCCATCTATTGTGATTGTTTTGGTGAGAAAAACCTAGTTCCTATAATCCAAATAACAAAATGCATTTTATCTACATCTGGTTATAGTTCTGAAGATCGAGGAATTGTCTGGAGTTCCAGTCTTAGAAGAACAACGTGTTCTTCGTTGATCAACGAGGATATAGACGACTCCACAAGACTAGGAGTGCTGCAGGGTAGCAGATTCTACGGAGTGCTTTGGCAACAGCGGCTAAGGATTGGTGCAAGGGAGTACATGATCCAAGAAGAGCTGTAAGAAGTGCAGTCAGGAAATCAAATAGTACGGGTCGTCTAGTCTGATAGACTGTAAGTTGTTAAAATTGTTTATAGTGGATTGACTGGCAAAGTGCCCGGAGTTTTTCCCAGTTGGGTTTCTCCGTGATCATACCGTTGTTCGTTTACTGCTCTATATTATGAATGTATGATTTGTGGTATTTAAAATTAGGATTAAATTGACTGCATGTTTAACCATCTAGAGATAATTAATTGGTGGCTTGTTTCTAATTAGTTAATAAGATTTTAATTTCGCATATTAAATATATTCACCACCTCTAGGTGTTGTTAGGGTCGAACTACGTGTTTTTCAATTGGTATCAGAGACTTAAATCGATTCCTGACCCTTTTTATATATTCTAGATGAGTCAGTCATTGTCTGTGACTCCGTTCTTTGACAGAAGCAATTATGCTTACTAGAAAGTTCGAATGAGAGCTTTCCTTAAAGCATTGGATGAACGTATTTGGATTAACGTGCAAAATGGGTAGGCTCCTCCGCAACAACGGTTGCTGGTGTAATCACACTCACTGATATCTCACCGTGGACCAAAACTAATTTGGATGAGTTAATTGGAATAGTAAGGGCCTTCATGCCCTATTTATGGCCGTGTCTGCTGAAGAGTTTAGGCGATTGTCGATGTCTGAAACTGCTAAAGAAGTTTGGGATATATGAGAAACTACACACGAGGGTACCAAAACTGTTAAAAACTCTAAACTGCAAATTTTGACTACTAAGTTCGAAGATATTAGAATGAAGGACGATGAATCGTTCGATGAATTCTATGCAAAGCTGAATGACATAGTTAACTCGAGTTTTAACAGGTGAAAAGATCCCAGAGTCCAAAATTGTTAGGAAAGTCCTTAGATCCCTACTTAAGATGTTTAGATCTAAGGTCACTGCGATACAAGAGAGTAAGGACTTGGATTCTGTATTAAGATTGAAGAACTCGTAGGATTACTTCAGACATATGAACTCACTATTTTTCAACCTAAAAAGGTTAAATCCATCGCAATGAACACCATTAGAGAAGGGGAGAGTGAGTTCACTGATATTGAGACTTTAAGGGACGATGAAATAGCTTATTTCGTTAAAAAATTTCAAAAGGTGATGAGGAATAGGAGAAAGCCTCGGGAGCATGAAAGTGAGGTTCCTAATCCTTTCTCGAGAGGTAGACTTGAGAAATACACATCTAGGACTCCCGTTAAGAAATCTCAATCTATCTAATGCCATGAGTGCAAGAGGTATGGTCAAATTATGAGTGAATGCCCTAATTTGAAGATGAGTTCGGGTAAAGAACGTCGTAAGGCTTTAGCCGTGATCATAAGTGACCTTCAGGACTCGACTAGAAAATTAAGTGAGTTGAAGCAGGTAAACGAAAACTTGGAAATTAAAGTTAAATGATTAACTACTGATCTTGATAAATCTTGTGCTCAACTCCATCTGTTTATGAGTGGCTCGCAGAAGTTGAACATTCTGCTTAGGATGAACAAGCCTGCTGGAAATAGGCATGGTTTGGGTTATGTTGATAACCATGATACTATTGCTAGTACATCAAAGACCACATTTGTTCCTGCCACTAACAAAGCTCCAGAGATTGCTTTTCCTAAAACCAAAGGTAAGCATACCATAGGATCGAGACCTACTAGACAATGTAAGGTCAATCGTCCAACTTATCGGCAACAACCATTGAGCAAATTTGAACCTAGGTTCATTCCCACTTGCCACCACTGTGGTGCACTGGGACACACTAGACCTAGGTGTTGTAACCGTGTGACTAGAAGTAAAAATCATGATTTTACGAGCAAGGTTAATGTTCTTACAAATCAAGTTTGCCACTTAATGGAGATGATGACTCGGTTAACTCAATTAACTTCTATTTCTAAGAAAGTCTGGGTTAAGAGGAGCCACTTGGAAGATCGTGAAAATAGTCATACTCTTCACGGTAAGGGCATTCAAATTTCACCCTGATTTGACATTTAAGTGCATGCATGTATAGTTCATTGTGTCCATTCATTCATGCATATATCTCATTTATTTTTATGATATTTTCTGTAGTTTTTATATTTATACATTTATTTGTTTTAAGTATTGGTTTAAAAGAAAATTTGAAACATGGGAAAAATACATAAATGTTTTTTTTGGCAAACGACACGTTGTGATAATTTTAAACGTGGCATGTGTGATCAAGTAAGCTTTTATCCTTTTTACACTGTTGTTTTCATTACTTTTTTTTATACCCAGGTTTCCCAACTTACACCAGACTATGTCCTGAACCACCCATCACTGGCCCCTCAGCAATGGGCAGAGGTAAATCGCGGTATATGCCCAAGTTGACCAGGGTCCGTGTACCCTTTATACTCCTGGCCCCAAGGGAGCATTCCTCCATGGATATTACATCACCAAGCTGCTCCACCCACAAATGAGTATTACATCACTCAGCTGCTCCATCTAGGAATCGAACTCCCCACACTGAGGTTGCAAGCCCAGCAATGCCCGTCCTTTGCCAACTCGGATGTGCCCCGAGGGGCCTGTTATTTTCATTACTTAATTCGGTTTAATGTGGAGTATTGAGCATATGTATCGTCATGTAAACATTTGCACTGCACACACTATGATTCTCAAGAGTGAATCTGAACCGCGTGTGTGAGATTTGGGATGACTGTCACGTGTTAGTAGGGTGACTTCGAACGTGAATTGACCTATATTTAGATGACATTATCGTTTAAAAAAAAGGGTGTACACCTATTTAGTTCATCTTATACTTCTGTTCGAAGCCTATTTGACTCGAGTAATTAAGCCCGAGGGGTTTCTCATAAATTGGTGCCTATGGTTATCTAATTTGGGTTAACCGGCCTAAAGCTAGTTACAGGGGTCAACTTAGTCGCTTAATGGACGAGAGTTTGCACATAAGACGTTATTTACGAGAAAAACGATTAAATACACACACACACACACACACACATGCTCAAATTCATGGGGAGAAAAGAAATCTTATCATATTGTTGAGCTTGTTTGACTTTCATAAGTAAGGATCATACTTATTTAACAGTGATGTTAGCATGTTCTTTCTCACAATTTTAAGATTGGAAATCATTTTCACGAGAAAAGAGTGGCACTTTACACGCATGAGTCATTTATACACTTTACTCCATATTTACTTTAATTGAGTATGTAGGAAAATATTTTTGATAATTCTCAACTTGTGATTGCGTACATGGTTTTAATTATCGAGATGTCATGAGCTTAATTTGCTTAATTTCTGTGTTATTTAAATTAAAAATATGCTATTTTTCTTAATTTTTAAAATTTTAGTGCTATTTATGTCAATTGAAGTGTTGCCAACTTATCACTGGAACACGCTCGAGCGACAGCAGCAGAAGCTGCCTTGCTCGCTTATCGTTCGACCTTCGCTCGAGCGATAGACCGTAAATTTGAATTTTAAGGTTATTTTTCAGGATTTTTTCCACATTTTTTTTTTCCAATTTTTCTCTCCAATTCTTCATCTACTCCCTCACCCATATCAAATTTGTGAATTACCCACCTCTAAGGATTGGTGTAAGGGAGCACATGATACAGGGAGAGATGTAAGGAGTGCAGTCGGGAAATAAGATAGTACGGGTCGTCTAGTCTGATAGACTGTAAGTTGTTAAAATCGTTTATAATGGATTGACTTGCAAAATACCCGAAATTTTTCCCAATTGGGTTTCTTCGTAATCATACCGCTGTTCGTTTATTACTCTATATTATGGATGTATGATAATTGGTATTTAAACTTAGGATTAAATTGACTGCATGTTTAACCATCTAGAAATAATTAATTGGTGACTTGTTGTTAATTAGTTAATAAAATTTTAATTTCGCATATTACACATATTCACCCCCCTCTAGGTGTTGTTAGGGTCGAACTACGCGTTTGTCACTAACTTCACGGTAAGTGCAAATATATTATCCCATGTATTCTTCAAATAAATCATTATTACAAAATCTATTATCCCAAAAAATGAGGCTAAAACAGAACCTAAATCGGATTGATTTGTAAATGATATGTATTTTTTAGCTAAAATGATAATTTTAGCCTTGTTTATGATTGTGAGTACAAGTAAAATAAAACGAAAGAGAAAAAGTAGGCCCCCAAATCGCACTATATATTGATATTGGGGAAAAGTGAGACCTTTTTTCTTTATTTTTCTTTATCGTTTTGAATTCTACTTTTTTTTTTTGCATCTACTTCACTTATTTAATTAAAATCAAGTACATGGTTTTGTTAAAAACAATATTTTTAGAACATTTTAATAAAAATTGAAGAAATGTATGAAAATTAATAAAAGTCACGTGTCCAGTAAAATTATTGTTTTGCATAGATTAAAATCAAAAGTTTTAGAAACTTTTTACAAGAAGTTCACGTGGCTAAAATTAAGCCCTGTTTGGTGGCCATTATTTAATAAAAACAAAATTTTAAATAACGAAATTTTGAAGAATTTATGATTAAAAAATAAGGAAAAATTTTTTGTTACTTGCATAATGTTTCATTATGTGAATGTGTGATTGAAAATTAGCAAGTAGAAAAAAGAACTCTGAAAAAAAAAAAAAATCAAACGGGGGTTAATTGTCAACTAACTTAAAATATAAATTTGATTTTAATCTACATAGAAAAAAAAAAAAAAAAACCCTTTTATAGCTATTTTTACTAGAAATGAGCCGCTATGGAGTCTCTAAAAAATTATTGTAAAAAAAGGTTTCGAAATTATTTATATTTTATTTTAAATTAAGCAACAGTCACAAGGAGGTGGAGAAAAGAAAGATTAAAATATGAAGAATTTGAAAGGCTTTTGACGCCGAGTGGCCCACTGGTAATTTGTACAGCACGGTGCTGTATATGCATACCAATACATACAAACATATAGCATTTTCAACTCAAAGTGAGTTTAATACGTATAAAAATCAAAAAATGGAGGACCCATGTACATGATCCTCTCTCTACTTTGAGCTCATCAGTTAATTTGCTTCACTTTATCAGTATATCGAATATCCGGGTTTGCAGAAAAGCAGCAGATTCAAAATGTTAGATGGTTTTTTGGGTCGTGGATTCAGCTCCAAATGGTCTGATATCTCTCTTCGTGTATATACATACTTGAGTTTTTATTTTTTATGTATATTATAATTTTTATACTTGAATTAAATGTAGTAAATCGCTAATTAAAGCGACTCTGACGAGAATTGAAGTGGTGCGGAAGAGAGCGGAGGCGAAGCAGAGGTTTCTGAAAGAAGATCTGGCGAAATTGCTTTCTAATGGATTGGATATTAACGCCTACGGAAGGGTATAAATCTAGTTCCCTTTTTGGTTTCATTCTTCCTCTTTTATATTTTTGAAATTATTTGTGCTTTGATTTGAGTGTTCTGCTTGAGGTGATTGTTATTAAATCAGTTTGGTTGAGCTTATAGAAAATTTAATTTTATCCTTCTTAGAAGTATAGGCTTGAAATAGATTTTTGGAGAATTTAAAAAAAAATAAAAAATAAAAATAGATACATTATTAGGTGTTTGATTGACCAATATTCAAGAGTTCAAAATTTGAAGTGTATTACTGTGAAATGAAGCTCATCCATTTCTCTTTATCTCACTGACTCTATCTAAAAAAAGATTTCCAATGATGTAAGATTTCAAAGTTGATACAGTTAAGTCCATAGCTCACAGTGTTTTTAATTAAGTTAAATTTGAAGGTAGAATTTTTCAATTTCGAAGACTAGTGATTTACATTAAAATTTCCCCTTCAGCTCTCTTCTTCTGTTTCTTTCTACAGATCTCCATCATATGGTAAACAAACTTTGAATATTTTATTGATATCCGATTCTACTTGAACAAGATTGTGATGTGGATGGTAATGCTCATTCAATCGGCTCGAGTACTGCACACAGACCTGGTTCCTATTTAACAATGGAAATCCTTCATTAATAGTTCTCTATTTGTATATATGAGCATTTTGTTGGTGTATCCCTTGAATATCTTTTTTGTTTGCTTATCAATTCGTAACATCCACAAACATTAATTAACCTATGGCACATGTTTCACACTTGAATTTATTCTTACACCAGTATTTTTTGCTTTCACATCGGCTCGAGTACTGCACGCAGATCTGGTTCCTATTTAACAACGGAAATCCTTCATTAATAGTTCTCTTTTTGTATATATGAGCATTTTGTTGGTGTATCCCTTGAATGTCTTTTTTGTTTGCTTATCAATTCGTAACACCCACAAACATTAATTAACCTATGGCACATGTTTCACACTTGAATTTATTCTTACACCAGTGTTTTTTGTTTTCACCTGCAAAACAGACTGAAGAATTTCTCGCTGGACTTAGCCTCTTGTCATGCTATGATTTTATTGAGGAGTCCTGCGAATACATTATAAAGCAGCTTTCAAAAATGCAAAAGTCAGGGTATGATTAGATTACATTTTCAAAGCTTCTGATGCATTTTCTTGCACTTCTGATGAGTGTGATGATGTCCACTAGCATATGTTTAGTGCACCATCCAAGCATGGCTTTCTCCCATGCTCTATCTGCTTATATTGTCAGATATCTATTTATGCATTGTTATCATATGCGTCTATAAACGTAAACTGTGACCAATTCAAAGTACTTATGCAGGACAGAATGCAGATTGTAAATATTCTTAATTTGATTTCAAAAATATAAAATCAGTCTGGATATTTTTTCTCTGGAAAGTAGTCAGATACAGGATATCACATAATCTAAATCGAGTATCTACTGGCTTGGCGCACCTTTCCCCAATATGATCTAGCTTGGTTTATTTAATCATTTAGATGTTAACAATCTCATACACTTAGTGATCGCAAACGACAAAAGTGCATGTAAAAGGTGACAAAGATTGATATGCAAACTTATAAGAACGCAGCATTGTGCTGCATGACAGTATTTTCTGCGTCATGAGATGATAAATTTACAACTGAGAATAATGTGATATTATTTGTTGTGCATTGTTGATTCAGTAAAGTTGGTTTAAGTAACCTAATTGTATGCTATCTTTTGCTCATTTATTGTAATATCTGGAATCCTTTTTCCATATAGAACTTTATGTACCCAAGGAAAATCTACAGAAAGAGAAAAACGTGGGAAACTTGTGACTGAAGGGTAATTCATGCAACAGAAGCTGGGAAACAATTTCAGTGGTATATATAGTGGTTATGTTGATAAAACATCTTGTTGATTGTGCTAAAACTGTCTGCAGAACTCCTTCATTTAAAACATTACACATAGGCAGTATACTGAACATGTGTGAACTTCTATATGCACCATTGATCATTTTAATATTTCTGTTCTCGCTGAACCTTCCAATGAAGTTCAAATTTGTACTTTGGACCTGGGGCTCATTCATGAAGGGAATATATGCTCTAACAGTTGCAGATAAAAATTATAAATCTTCCGTGGTGTTCCCATATGATCCTGTTTGTTTACTTTAACATTTAACTGTTTAGCTTATACTTCTAGTTATCTGAAATAAAAAGAATGTGTAAAAATGATTAAATCTGAGATCTGAACTGATAAGAATATGGTGTCTCCATTGCAAAATTAATTTCTTCTGCTTTATCAGATGATAACAGAGAATACCATCATTATTAATTGAGTACTTTTCATGTAGTGAACTCATTTAATGTGGCCCTCTAATGGTTAAAGGGAGACAAATGATTTGTGCTATTTGTTTGTTCATTATGGAACTTAATTATGGGATCCTTTGTTATATTGAACTTTATATTCTTAACAAAAACTGCAGAAAAAGAAGAGCTCGGAAAACATATAGAATGGTATAATCAGTCGTAAAATAAATGCTGGATACAATTTGATTTATACACTTTTGTTGTGTTGATGCATCTTGTTGATACGCTAGGAAATTCTGAACTATTACAATTCAAATATTAGCCATATAATGAAAATTTGAAGACTTTGATATGCACTATATTAACCATAATAATGCTCATGGTTCTTGCTAAAACTTCCACTGCAGTGTGAGAAATATAATTTGGACTGGGGGATTCATTCTTCAGGGGAATTTATATTCAGAAGATCAATTTGTTTCAATAGTTGTACATACTGCACCTGTTAGTGTCATGGATTATCAGTCGCAGTACAATATTGGTGCTGAAGAATCTTCAATACCATTTTTCTCAATAAAGAGTACAAGTAAACAATCCATGTGTAGTGAAGAACCAAAAGAAATAATATTAACAGCAAAGGAGGCAAACAATGCTTAAAATATGTATACAACACATAATAATTGAAGGAAAAAGACAGCAAATTATTTGTTGAATTGTGAAATAAAATGACACTGTTAGATTGATAAGAGAACAAGAAATTGCTTTAATATGGTTGACTGCTTGGTACTGGCTATTATTGCCGCAAGCACCATAGTGTATATGATACTTGTTAGAGAAGCAAAGACTGGACGTTTCATACCAGGACGTATATGTTTAATTGCCCAAATCAAATCAGAATATATGTGGGAGGTGTGCATTGAAGAGTTTACACTCCATTTGGTTTGAGGGGAACGGAGGAAATAATTGATTATGAGGGAATGAAGGAGAGCAATTGTACGCCAATAAGGACATTTATCCAAATGCAAAACTTGTAAACCTGTAAATCCTACCCTTTCCTAACTATCAAACAGAATGAAGCACTAATTTAAGAAATTAGTAATGTAATTAAAGAAGAAAGAGTGAGAATATGAATTTCACATTCTTTGGACGGGAAAGCTCCACTTTTCAATTTGTAAGTTTCCATTTTGATTTCCATCACGAATGACTTTGGAACATCAGATCATATAATCAGCATATGATAATGACATTTGGTATGCTTAATTGATTTCTTTCCAGGGAATGTCCAGAAGAATGTAGGGAGGCTGTGTCATCTTTGATGTTTGCAGCCGCAAGGTTCTCTGATCTGCCTGAACTGCGAGATCTCAGGGATACGTTTCTGGAGAGATATGGAAATTCCTTAGAGTGTTTTGTTAATCAGAAGGTAATGCTCACTGTATAAAATGCTTAAAAGATATAACTGACATTATAACTTTGTTTTAATATCCAAATTGCTTGATTTTTGGTTCAGTTTATTGAGAAATTCTCTTCAAGGTCTCCTACAACAGAGAAGAGACTCCAGGTCTTGCAAGATATAGCTTCAGAGTTTTCAATAATGTGGAACTGTAAGGGGTTTGAAAAAAGAATGGCTGCTCCTGCTCCTGCTCCTGCTCCTGCTCCTGCACAGGTGTCTTTGAATCAAACTGAAATTCTTTCAGATAAGAAAGAAAGTGAAAGTGAACACAATATAGCCTCTGTTTGACGCACATTATCTTAAAATACATTATTTCAAAACTCATTTTCAACCCCACATTTTTCAATAAAATAATAGTTTCCATCACATCAATAACTTTTCCTTAATTTTTAACCACATATTTCACATCATATCACTATTTAAAATACATTATTTTCTCAATAATATCCATCAAACACCCCCATAACTTTTGAGGCATCAGTTTATGCCGTGGAACGTTTTTCCATGCTTGGAGTAGATTTTTTGAAACCACTCAGCTGCCAATAAGATAGAAGTGGCAGTTAATTTCAATACATGTAATCCACATATTTGAAAGATTTCAATTACTATGTTGAAATTCGATTATGACTACTGACAGAATACTCGCATGGCAATCTACTGGAATATAACAGAAAGATAGTTCTCATGTTATGAAGTGAAGATTTTTAGAAATTTTAGTAGTGGAAGTTGAATAGAAAGAAAGTTCTAAAAATTTTGATGTAAACGATTTTTCTTTAGTTTCTTGCCATGTAAACAAATTATTTATCTAAGAGAGTATGAGATGCCCTTGGGAATGGTTTCTTTCCATTGGCCAGTTGGTTATAATGCAGGATTCGTAGTAATAAGTGAAAAGAAAACTATTAATGTTTACATGATACTTGTCCTTTCAAATTATGTATTTACATTTTAACATCTTTCCTGACTAAACCAAGGTAGATATGGAGATAAATCAGTAGATCACCAGGTTTATCTTTCTATAACTGTTTCATGTTTTTGTTGACTTGCTAATTTTGCTGCTCACTACCGAATAATCTTGTTTAACCATCTTGCAATTTATTTAATTTCCAGGCGACAATTTCAGAGAGGGATATCCCCAAACAGAGGCCTGGGCTTCTCGATGATGGAAACCAAACATGCAACCGGCCAGAGGGTAATGCCATGAAAAGAAATGAGTTAAATCATGCTGGTGGGCGGGAAAAAACTAGTTATTACAAACAGAAGTCACTTGTGAAGGGAGAAGATAGCACTTCAAATGGAGGACACGGAGTTTTATTTCATGGAAGGCAAGGATTAATAGAGGATAAGCATTTTAATCTAAATGGGAAAGATGATATTTCGCTTAAGGGAGTAAGCAAAAGCAGTCCATCCCCTCCACATACGGTGGATAATATTGTAGCTGGTCAAATTAGGCACAATAATGGTGTCCATACACGGGAAGGAGAAACCATAGGAGCATTATCTTGTAAAAAACCCGATGTTTCCACTAGGTGCACGGGATTTCCAGGAAAAAGTGAAGATCTTATTTCTTCCCCTGACCATGTTAATAGAAATAATATTTTGAGCTTGACAGGAAAAGCACGAGTGGAAGAAACAGATCAGTTGAAATCCTGCTACGGCAATCTCCCCCCTCCATATATTAAATCAAAAGATAATGCCATTCTCCCTCTCCCTCCGTATACTAAACCAAAAGAAGATAAACATAGAGCCAGCAGAGGGTCTAAATATGGTGGTTCCGACTTTGATGGACATTTCATTGGATCTTCTCCTCACAATAGAAGTAAACCAGTCAACAGCTTGGGCAAAAGTCAAGAGGAACCAGATAATCATGATCATGGAGGGAAAAGACTTGGGCTCGTCAAAATAGACAGTTATGGCTATAAAAAGGAGGATGAGTATCAGGACAATGCAATTCCCTTGCCAAAACCAAGATCAATTAGGAGGAAACACCAAAAATCATCATCCAATCATTACAGTGTAGGTAATGTTGATGATTCCAGTAGTGCAAAGAGGAGTTCAAGTAGCAGGAGAAGGGACCATTCAAGAAAGGGGTTGCAGATCTTGTTTGATAATGAGCACCCTCAAAATGATGAAGAAGAACGGGTGATAGATAAACTGCTAATCCATTACAGCAAGAAACCATCAAGTTATGATGCCGGTGAAGTGAAGAGAAAGTTACTAGCTCGTTCTTCACATCAGAGAGCCATTGATGCAGGTGAACTATCACTCGACCAGAGAAGAGATGGGCGCGATGTTGAGTCAGAAATAATTCCACATCCTGCCAGATCAATCTCTCTTCCTCACACAGAAAATGGGTCACCACAGGTGAAGAAAGTGTTTACTCGTGCCAATACTTTCCAGCCCGATAACCAGGCACGACATGTGCATCCCAAATTGCCTGATTACGATGAATTGGCTGCTAGGTTTGCTGCCCTTAGGCAATGAAATTGCAAGAACTAGTTTTGCTATATAAACAGTTCCAGCTTCTCATGCGTGGTCATGTTGTGCATTTCTAGATTTGGAGAGTTGGGGTTGGGTAGTTTATGCAGTTGCCAGTTTATCAATAGAGATGGTTCCTTGTATTGATCTGCTGGCAAATTACTGCTATTGATATAAAAGCTGGGCTGGATATTCCAACCCCTTGCTTTCTGGAATAGATTTGCATTAACCTTGGAAGTTCAAACCCTAAGTGTGCATTAGTTGCACATTTGTATTGGTCATCTTGTTGTTTGCTTTTACTGATTGACAATGAATGAGAATATATACATGTTTGATTGTACTTCATATGGGTTGTGAAATTGTATCCAATCACGGATTATCCATTTGGGTGTCCACGTGTCACTTAACGATTTGAAGTATCTATTTGTTGGATACACAAGATACGTCTACAAGGTTGAGAGCTATTAATGGTGACATGACCTTACAAAAACAATGTTGCTTTTGAGCCCTAACATTTTTTCGTTGAACCACCAACATGTCCTCTAACACCCAATGAGCTCGGTTTATCTTTAATGATTTCTTCATTTTTAAGGATTTGTTTGACCTACAATTTTAAACAACTACACAATTATTCTTATAACATTTTAGTTTCCTTTATTAAGTATTATCCAATTTTTCTTACAAGACATACCAAAAACAACTTGCTTTCAATTATGGTTATTGGCACCTACAAGATGGATTTAGAAAATTAAAAGTCTTATGAGCCTTCAATTTGGAGAAACCCAAACGCGATAATTTCATTTTTGTCACTCCTTGAATGACATTTTACCACATCATTACTGTCTTCTTTTTTGGTATCGAACACATGTTCGATGAGAAAAATGAGAAATAAATGGTCACTTATAAAATGTTATGCCAAATGTTAGGCGAGAAACACAAAACAATATATATATATTTTTAAAAAAATATGTAGAATTCACTTATGTCAACTATGTGAAATATACTATTAAAAATTAGCTTTTTACCCACTTTTGGTCTTTGCCAAATGTGACTTGATTGGTAATAAGTGGCAACGGGATGTCATGTTTGACTTGTCAACTACATCCCCATTCTAGTTTGAATTCTGGATTTTTAGAAAGGGAAGCAGCATCAAAGGTACCCAAACTTCGAATCGTATTGCATCTTGGTCCCAAATCTTAAAGCATAAGCGTACACATTCCCAATCTTTCATTTCAATAGAACTTAAGTCACCCATTGAACAATTTTATCCCTTGTATCAACTTAACAAGCTAAAATTTTATTAAGAAAAAATATTACTCTTCTCTTTAAGTAAAACAAAATAAATAAATAGAAAAACAAAGAACTCCTTCACTCCATCTCACCCCCACGTCAACCCACATCATGTCCAAGCAATTATAACTATCGTCAATTACGTGGATATGGGGAAGTAGAAGACTTTATTTTCATTTAATTTTGTGATTAATAAATTAGTATACTTATCTTTAACCTTCAAAATAACAAATATTGTCTCTGATAATAGGTTATATTCAAATATTTTATTAGCATGGGAAAAACATTTATCAAAATTTTGTGTTAGTTGTTTATCTTGTTTATTTAAAAATAACGAAGACAAATAATTTTTTAAATTTCTCCTAAAGAATTTTTTTTTTCGTTATTGTGGATAAAATATGCTAACTGAAAGAAGGTTGGATATAAAAATATGATAAAAAAAAGGTTAGTGACGTAAGTGGAAAATGAGTTAAAGTTGATGATTTTATTACAATTAAAATGTAATTCAGTGAACAAAAATTGTGGGTATATATAGTTACCATAATATGAAAGATTGAGAAAGTAAATTCTTTGTTTTGAAGAATAGGGACTAATGAGCAACATGTACAAAAGTTTGAGGATCTACACTGCTATTTTTTCTTCTAGAAAGGTAAAGTTCCGCTCGTAGGCGACTCTTCAATAGGTTCTCCAAAGCCGGCCGAGTCAAAATTAATTTCTCCGTTTTGAATCTTTTTGTTTTCTGTACAAATAAATAAAAAGTGCTTTCCTACGCATTTGACGCTAACGTGCTCCGTCACGGAAGCTTCATTTCTCTTTCTCACGCGCCTGCCCTTGGACTCTTCAACTATATATACCGGATGCTCGCCCTACTTCCTGTTCAATCATTAATCCTTCATTTTATCTTTGAGCTCGTATCATTTGTTTGAATCTTTGTTCTAAATTTTCATTTCCTTCGCTGAATTTATTGCTTAATCGAAGATGAATTCAATGTTGAGCGCTAAATCATTGAGTTTCTCCATTATCGGATTTATGCTGGCTGCACTAATCCAGTACAGTAACGGACAAGGAATGGCGCCGTCTCCGGCACCGGCTGGTCCTTCCAACGACGGTGAGTATTTTCATTGAAAATTTATATTTTTCTATGTTTGTGAAAAACATTATTTTACTCTTGAAAACTGTTTGAAATTCTAGGTTTGTCGCAACATCTTCTTCTTTTTCGATTTCAGTTGTTAAAATTAGGAGAAATTGCTGAATTGTTAATTTCAGTTTCTTTGCTTCTTTTTGAAAAAAAGATTTTGTTCTTCTAATTTTTTCAATTTCTTCCTCATCATCATCATCATTAAATGAGCAAGGATTTACCAATTATTAACTGAAAATTCATTGATTTATTTGATGCAGGCGCAGCAATTGATCAAGGGATTGCATATGTTCTCCTATTTGTAGCACTCGCGATTACGTACTTAGTCCATTAATGTTAGTAATTTTTCAATTAGTGCGATTAATTCAATTTTATTTTATTTATTTTATGTATTTTCTCCAATTATTGAGAGCATAAATTTGAATTTTTTGTATTTTCATTTTTCACCACTCTTGTAAAGAAATATATTCATTATTCCCCCGCAAAATATAAAGAAAAAGATTCGTCATTCTTTTACATTAAATATGTCGATAGTCTTGGAGTGCCAAGTTATTAATGTACGGGAAAATTCAAAATTCAAAAAAGGTTTGCAATTAACGTACTGTGACTATGAGATGTTTGGTCGTTAATTGAAACACTGACCAATTCGAGATTAAATTTGAATTTTCACGATTAATTTGAAATAAATTAAACTCTAATAACCAACTTGAAATTTCCAACCTCGTTTGTTGACACTAGTGTAATGTCAATTATATTTAATTTAATTAAAATTTGTGTAAATTAACTTTGGGAAAATATTAGAAAGACATAAACAATTTTACACACGGCCATAAACTATAATTCACTATAGTTTAGTCAAACAATTTTTATTGAGAGTCAAAATTAAGTTACAATTTTTTTCCATCAACATATTATTAATGAAAATAATTCAATCAATTATTACAAACGTTGAGTTTCAGTACTCTAGAACCACTAGATTTTTTTTTTCATTTCCTTCTGCTCGAAACTAACGATTTTTATAATATGATGAAAGAAATCGTTAATTTTGAAGAAAACGATAGCAAAACTTAAAAATAGCGGATAGAAAATGAATTTAACCATTCATTAAAAAAATAATGTCCAATGACCATTAAAAATATTTTTTAAAATATGGTCACTATTCAGAGAAATCTTAGTTCATTGAACTGGACAATAACTTTGAAATTTTTACCTTTGATTAATCAGGAAAATAAAAACCAACAAAGTTTTCGTCTGTTTACATAGAAAGTGGTATATTTATATTTAATTTCCATCATCAATTTTAATCTAAAACTTTCAATCCTTTTATCTTTTTCTATATCAATGCACGGTTGAGATTTTAAAATAAAGAGAGAGAAATAATTAATAATCTATCATGTCGTGCAAAGGTAATGTAGAATGAAAGTATCTGTTATGAAGAAGAAATATTGTATGAGATAGGTGAGAAAATTTTGCATTTGGAATGAAAATGAATCCTCTCTCACACACAACAATTAATTTTCTTTTCCCGCCGGCATTAGTAGGAGAATTTACATGTCCCAAGATGTATTTCTCAATCACTAAATTTTCAGGTCTATGACCTAAGGTGGTTACTTTTATACCTATATCTGGGATCAGGTGCTACGACAGCTGGAGTTGACACGTTTGAGCTTGACTATTGAACTGTTAGAATAAGATCACGTGTCAAGTATCCCATGGACATTACATCTTCTCTCTTGGTATAAAAGCTTAAACTTAATGTCTCACAAAAGTAAGCCAAACTTTGAATACGTTTTTGAACACAAGATTGCTCTTTGTGATATTCTTTATTTACCTAGACAATCAAATTTTCTTTCATCATGTCTCTTATACATTCAAAATACTATCTTTGCCATATATATTGGAATCTTTACCAATAATGTGGGCTAGCATTTGAATGATTTTTACCACTTTATCAAATTTAATAATTTTATTTTATATAAATTCAAATTGAATTGCCCTAATTCCGTGCTTTACATTTTCACCGATTTCGACCTAGCTTTATTTATTATTTATAAAAAATTTTGGAGAGCTTTAGGGTCAAATATATAATTTGTATAGAGTTTAAGCCCATGTTTGACAACCATTAAAACAAAACTATTTTTTTTTTCTTAACTTATATTTAATCACACATTTTCACCATAAAATATTTTATATGTAAATTCAATACTTTTTTTTAATTTATAATTACACATTTTTCAAAAAAATCACCATTACAAACCTCTTTTTTTTCCAAATAGAAAATGCATTGAAAGTGAAACTATTACTTAGCATTGACATTGACATTGACATCGACATTGGCATTGACATCAGCATTTGCATTGAGAGAGTTACTCAAATTTTTTATTCAAATTGGTTTTTTGCAAAATTAAATATTTGTTGACAATATTTTAATTTTCTTGACAAAATTTATAGTCCCTATTTGGTGTAAATTAAAATTTGATAAAAATCTTAAATCAAAGCTAATAATTAATTTTAACAACACATTTTATAGGACTCACAACTTTTTTATCTCGCATTTCATCAACTTTTATGAAAATCAACTAAAAATCTTATTTTAATCTACGCATGAGTTTTCTCTAATATTTTGTTTAAATAATTTGGTTAGGTTATTCGTTTATGAATTATGCTACTTGTACATACTATATTTATATAATGATTTACATACATATGAGATGACAAAAAAAGAGGTGATTTTTTTTTTTTTTTTGAAATTTTTTTATCCAATCATATTTCACTACATTATGTGTATGTAAACCATTATATAAATCATTATATACATATAACACAATCGTTCTTTTTTGGGAGTTTGAAGGATAAGAGAGAAACTATAATTTTTTTTTTTAATTTGATGTAATAGTTGAATATTTGGACAAAAAAAAATCTTAAGAGAACTCTGTAATGATCTCTATTTTAATGAATTAGATTTTCGGGACTTGTCTCGTGATTCACTATGCATGGAGAGTTTCTCTGGTATTCACTAAAACTGAATATCAAGTTAAATTATAATCTTTAATCTTTGGTAAGTAGCTAAAGACGTCACGAAGGAGAATTTGAAGACTTCGTACAGTGGCGAGAAAAATAATAGTATTAAAAAAATACTTAAATAACAATTATATGGTGGTAATATTAGCGCGCTAAATGACAAAATCATAATGATGATGTATGAAGAATTTGAAAAGGTTCGCGTTTCCTTTCTGTACTATTGAATAATGTGCTATGGGTGGTCTATGTAAGCTAACTCGACTCACAACCTATTGAATTACGTTGATGTGAGTGGCATCTATCATTAGTCCCTCTTTCATGAATTGACGAAACGAATAAGGGCAAGTTTTTAGATTGCGTGTAATATTATTTTATTGAAAAATGTGATTGAAAAGAAAAGAGAGAAAAATGTATTTTGAAAAAAAATGGGTATCAAACTATGACATAAATTGTTAATGGAATTTTTGAATTATTTGGTGATTGTCATGAAAAAAAATGAAGTGTTGGAAAGAGCATGCTAATGCATAGGGAGTAAAATATAAATTATATAAAATGTTATTGAGAACGTATATATTAACTTCATGAACATAATTGAAATGACCCAATTTATTAAAAAATTGGATCGAAAGCAGCTCGACTCAGTTTGGACTGATTCCCTGGTCAATGGGGACTAATGAATATGTTATACCGGACTTGATTGTCCAGCACAATGATAACGTTGTTTATAGAAAATAAAATAGAACGTAGAGATAAAATTAAAAGAGCCGCTATAATAATTTAACCAAATTAAAATATGATTATTGTACTGGTACTAGAACACCAATTTAGGAGGCTACACTCAATAAATCAATTAAATAAATCATATGCCATTATATTTAAGTAAATTTATCATTTAATGTCATGTAATTATCACTTAGACTGACGATTGACACCAATGATATTAAATAACATTATTCTAAAAATCTAGATTTTAATAGAATAGCATCTATGGAACCCTAAGTGCTACACACCCACGCCTATTAAGTCCATATTTGACAACTATTATTTTCAAACTCTTTTTTCTACATATTTATTTTTAACCACACATTCACACAATAAAATATTATGTACGTAAATTCAAAACTTTTTCATACTTTTCAACAACATGTTCTTCTAAAATCTCTATTCAGAACTCTATTTTTTCCCCCAATAATGGTTGTCAAACAGGTGATTCCATTATTTGAAGGTTGTGGATCTAATTGCACTTTTTGTAAAAGATTAAAAAGCTTTAGTACAAATTTTTCTAATTAATCATTTAATATAAGCTTTTGTTTGGTCCCCATTATTTTTAAAATATATTTTTCTCTCTTATTCAACTACACATTTTTTAATAAAATAATATTGCACGCAAACATAAATTTTTATTATTATTTAAGCACACGTTCTCCATTAAATTACTATTCCAAAATATATTTTTTTTAAAAAAATGGAGATCAAACACACTCTAAATAAATTTGAAAATGAGCTAACAATATCCATGTACTCAACATGACCTTTGCATTGTTTTGCCAACAATTTCTTATGAGATGTATCCCAATGTATTTCATAAGGATTTTATGATATATCGAATTTTCTCAAATAATCTACATGATTTTAATTAGATGTGTGTGTTAGTTTGATGCCCTTTTTTGTAGTAAGTATATTGTAATGACATTATGAATTAACATTCTATTATTCACGTGTTAGAATTTGTGACAATAATCTAAGGTTCCATGATCATATGAAATAAAACAAATCGTATACTCGACGGTTTGGGTATAGTGAGATACAATTCGTTATATGATCAAAATATGTCGTTCACAATCGGTACATGAAATTGGACACTTTATGTTGATAAGATTGCATTGTTCTTATTAAGATCTGTCTAAATCTGGGAATGAGAACAATAACGTGTTTTGAAGCACATTGAACGGGACCACGTGGATGACTCATTTGTGACCGCTCGAAATGAGACACCACTCGATTATCGAACAATTCACCTAAATCTTGAGCAAATAATGTACCTTTAATTTCTAGTTCAAGTTCTTTGAGGTGCCAATGAGTAAAGTCTTAATTAGAAGATCGATCTCGGTGCTTTGAGAATCTGGACGAAGTAGTTAGAGATCATATACATGCAATAGTAGAATCCGTTAATCATCATGATGAGACGATCGTCACTCTAAAATATTTTCTAAAGGGAATTGAACCTGAGCTCAATAGCCTGACGATGAAATTGTTGGACTTGGTGTTGTGATGTGATCACAACGAATTCGCCTTATGATATGAGATTTAGAGGGTAATACATGTTGAAGGGCAAAATGGTCATTTTGTCGACTTCAACATGTTGACGGACAAACGGGGGTTGACATGTGGAACGGTGGTCGGAGGATATTGTTATCGAATCATAATTGGCTTCCACAACTTTCATTCGACTCAAGAGTGCAATCCCGATATTTTTTGTAGAGTAAGCCGAGATTAATAGATGTATCTCAATTGGTTAAGAGTTGACCCAATTAGAATCATTTATTGGAGCTTGAGTCTTGTGAGTCCGATTATGTCCCTCTTTTGGCTCCATAAAGGTGTGTGACTTAATTGGTCTACTACAATAAAGTCCAAGAAAATTTGTGCAAATATGAAACTCTAATTGTGTGTTATAAATATGCCCTTTAAGGGCACATTTGGCATTGATTGGGGTTTAGCAATTTTTCATTTCCCAAAAGAAATAAGAGGCACCTAAGGAGCACAAGAGAGAAGATCTAAGAGAGGAAGCATTTGGCTAGGCTATTAAAAACTTCTTCAAGGTTATGTTTGAGGATTTAAATAAAAATATCATATGATCTCAAGGTGATCTAAGATCCACCATGCATTTGGGTTTAATCTTCAAATGAATTTTTTTTTTCTTATTGTAATGATTAAATTTCAATATCCAACAAACGGTATCAGAGACATGGTTATTGAAAACTTTGAGTAGGATTAAACTTTTTTTAAAAACAAATCTGAGTGTAAAATGCATTTTTAGTATGGGTGGTGTTAGGATATTTGATTTGACATGTTATTGATTTATATGTTAAAGTAGATGTTTATGCATAATCACTTTTGGCCCTAGAATTTTTGCTTCCTATTGTTGTAATTCACTCTTTTTTATTGCTCTTTTATCTAGAAAATTTGTAAGCCATAAGGCACTAGGGTTTTATTTATTTTGAGACATGTATATTTTGGAGAAGAAAAACCCATGGTATGAAGTTATTGTTGGAATAAGAGCACGTAGGTAGATGAAGATGTATGAACCAAAAAAACAAAACATTATAAACCACCAAGAGGAGGCGGCAGACGCCGCAAGCTGCTGCGACAGGCCACATCAGCTGCTGCTGGAGCCACCGCTCGGTGGCGATGGTGGTGGCGATCTTTTTGAGGTAGCCGGCGCCGTCACCGGAGATGGTGGTGGAAGTGGTACATATGTGTTTTGCCAGGGTTTGTACAATTGAGGCTTAATTTTGGTTTTTTAGGCTTTTCTTGAAAACTTGGGTCAATCTTGTTGGATAAGGGTTTTCTTGTTTTTTAAGATTGATACTCAAAAATTAAATTGGCCCACACTTGAAAGCATTGACTGGACTACAAAGAAATTGAAGAATTGGGCCGGAATGTGGCCCAATATAATACTTTAATTCTTGTTGTAATTTTAATTCTTAGGATGTGCCATAAGTGATTATTATTCATTTAATTATTGCTTTTATCGCTTTATGAATGATGAATGGATGTATGATTATTACATATCATTTAAATTAAATGAAATACCATCCGGTGCACTAAAATCATATGCATTAGTATTAAATAATTTTTTATCACTCTGAATTAATTAGAAATGACAAAAAATTATTATTAAACATTTGATGCCATTATAATTGTTTATATTTGGTCGAGTAATTATTAATGAAAACTCATAATTTTAAAATAATAAGTGGGAGAGGGTTTATAGACATGTATAAACCCGCGGCCTCCTTCGTCATCCAATTTGTTAATAAAATGCGTATGTTTAGTATCGAATTATATCAGTCTCCATGTAGAAAAACAACGTTATTTTAGATTAACTGAAATTAGATCTTGTAATAGAAATTTTAAAATGGAATAATGGGATGATTATCCTATAGATAACATCTCACGTATTTTGGATATTTTAAAATTATTGACGGAGGTTATTACACTTATATACTGATATTTTTGGAGGACTTCCTATAGAAAGTTCCAACAAAATTATTCATAGGTCAAATAATAATCAATCCTCATTACATTGTGGCATGTGATGCATAGCTCAATAAAATGAGTGGGAAGGTCCCAACCTTTCCATCAACTACATTGTCCTCTTATAGAGGGCGTGTTTAAATTTGTAAGGATTTAAGGTCTTTTGATTAAAAAATATAGTTTTACATCATACAAAGATTATTGTTCATTTTAATTAATACGCGAATCGTTAATTTTTTTTCCAGAAAAATGTCGCTTAATCCATTATCAATGATACTTAACAAAAATCAACTTGTGGGAGAAAACTACATTGACTGGAAAATAAATCTTAACATTGTTCTTACCGCCGAAAAATACAAATTTGTGCTGACAAAAATTTGTCCCGAAGTCGTTAAAGATGATTTCACAGAATCTCAAAAGACTGTATATGAAAAGCGGTGTCATTCTGATAAGATGGTCCGTTGCTACATTTTGGCATCCATGTCAAATGTGTTGAAACATCAGAATATCAAAGCCGCTTTTGACATAATGGAAAATCTTCAAGAGATGTTTGGACATCAAAGCCGACAAGCTTCCGTTAGGGCAATTATGAACACGCGCATGAAACCAGGCACATCTGTGAGGGACCATATGTTAACCATAATTGATTCTGAGACGCAGATTGACATGGTCCTCAAGACTCTCCCTGAGATGTTCTCATAGTTCATGGTTGAT
Organism: Fraxinus cuspidata; assembly: GCA_903798385.1. NCBI lineage: Eukaryota > Viridiplantae > Streptophyta > Magnoliopsida > Lamiales > Oleaceae > Fraxinus > Fraxinus cuspidata. The sequence goes on from CAIGRP010007214.1 coordinate 46,268, forward strand.
TATAATCTACATAAGATGGACATGTCTCTGGCGGAATTAATGAAAGAGCTCCAAAATGATGAAACTGTTCTCAAGGCCAAAGATGAAAATACTTTGATTGTGACAGCCAGACCTTCTCATCCTAAGCCTTCTAGTGGCAAAGGATGAATCAAGAGAAAGAGGCCAAGCAAAAAGAAAGATAGAAAGTCAAAGGTAGAAAACCACTGCCGACGGGGAACCAAAGGGAAAGTGTTTTTCTTGTGAACAGAAAGGACATTGGAAGAGGAACTGCCTGGATAAACTAGCTAAGGGGAAGCAAGGTAAAGGCAATGCCCTATTCATTGAGTCATGCTTAGTGGTTGATTCTACTAAAACCTGGATTGTAGATTCTGAAACCACTAATCATGTATGCAATTCTTTGCAGGGGTTCCAGGAAACCAAGCACCTTAGTGAAGGGGAGTACACTCAGAGTCGGCATGAGCGGTAGTGTCCGCTAAAGTTGTTGGCACCTTTACTTTATGTTTTGAGAATCATAGACATTTGATTTTAGATGACTGTTATTATGTTCCCGAACTTACACGGAACATGGTTTCCAATGCACTTTTATATTGTGTTGGTTATTCGTTACTTTTTAGTCGTTCTACGGTGGTTATCAAGTTGAATAATTATGTTATATGTTCGGGTCATATGGTTAATAGTCTCTATGTCTTGAGTCCTATGATTGGTTCTATACATAAACTACTACTACTAAGAAAAGAAAGAGATAGTCTAGTACCAATGAAACTCTCTTATGGCATCTTAGGTTGGGTCATATTAATCTAACCAGGATCCAAAGATTAGTAAATGATGGACCTTTAAATGAGTTAGAGGTGGAATCTATACCAACATGTGAATTTTGTATAGAAGGAAAGATGACTAAGAGGCCTTTTAAGGCTAAAGGACTAAGAGTTAAAGAAGTTTTGGAATTGGTACACTCCGATGTTTGTGGACCCATCAATACTCAGGCTAGAGGAGGATTTAAGTACTTCATCACCTTTACGGATGATTATTCTAGATTTAGATACATATACCTTATGTCTCACAAATCCGAAGCTTTGGAGAAATTTAAGGAGTTTCAGACGGAAGTTGAGAAACAATTGGGTAAGAGTATCAAGGCTCTTCGATCTGATCGAGGTGGCAAATATCTATCCCAATAGTTTAAGGTCTACTTATCAGATAATGGAATATTATCCCAACTGAGTGCACCAAGAACTCACCATCAGAATGGTGTCTCGGAAAGGAGAAATCGAACTCTTTTGGATATGGTAAGATCAAAGATGAGTTATTCTTCATTGCCTATTTCTTTTTGGGGATATGTACTACAAACAACCATTTATATCTTGAATTTAATACCGTCTAAGTCGGTTCCCATGACGCCTCTTGAATTATGGAATGGGCGTAAGCCTAATTTGCATCATATTCGAATATGAGGGTGTTCGGCACATGTGCTAAAGGGAAAGACAGATAAGAGGGATCAAGATCAGAGGTTTGTCTCTTTGTAGGATATCCAAAAGGAATAAGAGGTTACTATTTCTATAGTCCTTTAGATAAGAATGTATTTGTTAGTACAAATGCAACCTTCTTAGAAGACAAGTACATGGAAGAACACAAGTCTATTAGTAAGATTCTATTGGAAGAGGTGTTAGAACATGTTTCAAACAACTCGATTCCAAATTTTCACATAGAATCAAATAGTTATGACTTGGAATCTTCTACGGAACCAATGGTCACTGATGAGAAAAGTGAGCATATGATGCCCACAGTACCTCATGAAACAAAACCAGAGGTAGTAGGGAACGAGGCACCCATTGATGCACCACTTCACACCCATCACAATGGGGATTATGAGGATGTTGGTCCTGACTAAGGACATAACCAAGCAGTGGGAGAAGAGGAAGGATTTTCGGTCAGACTGGACAATCAGGCACCTTCAACCATTACTCGTAGTGTGAGGATTGTTAGACCACATTCTAGATACTTGCTCTATGGAGAGTCCTATCATGTGATCTCTACTGAACAAGAAAAAGATCTCACTGCGTTTAAGGAAGCAATGGAGGATGTAGACTTTGAATCATGGAAATCTGCCATGAACTCAGATATGGAATCTATGTATTCTAACAAGGTTTGAGATCTTGTGCCTGCACCTAATAGGGTCAAACCTATAGGGTGCAAGTAGGTCTATAAAAAGAAAAAGGGGTATAGATGGGAAGGTTGAAACCTTCAAAGCAAGGCTAGTGGCAAAGGGTTTTACCCAAAGAAAAGGTGTCGACTATGAAGAAAACTTCTCGTCGGTTTCCATGCTTAAATCTATTCGAATCATTTTATCCATTATCGCTCATTATGATCATGAGGTTTGGCAAATAGATGTCAAGACGGCCTTTTTGAATGGACGTCTTGACGAGACTATCTACATGATGCAACTTGAAGGGTTCGTAAGAGAAGGCCGTGAAAGGAAAGTTTGCAAGTTGCAGAGGTCCATTCATGGACTTAAGCAAGCGTCCAGATCCTGGAATGTCAGATTTGATCAAACCATTAAGACCTATGGTTTTGACCAAAATCTGGATGAACCCTGTGTATACAAGTGTACAAGGGAAGAAATTATTTTTTCTGATTCTTTATGTGGATGACATTTTACTCATCGGAAATAATGTGGGGACATTGTCATCCGTAAGAAATGGTTGTCACAGCAGTTTGATATGAAGGACTTGGGAGAGGCTAGTTATGTTTTGGGAATCTGTATCTTGCGAGATAGGAAAAACAAAAGGATCGCATTATCCCAAGCTTCATACATTAACAAAATATTGTCTAGATTTGCAATGCAGAATTCCAAAAAGGGACAACTCCCTTTTAGACATGGAATTCATCTATCTAAGGAGCATTCTCCCAAGACTCTGACAGAGATAGATTACATGAAGAAGGTTCATTATGCCTCGGCTGTGAGAAGCATCATGTATGCTATGCTTTGCACTAGACCGAACATTTGTTATGCTCTGAGTATTGTTAGTCGTTATCAATCTAATCCAGGACCATAAAATTGGATAGCGGTGAAGCATATACTCAAGTACCTTTGGAGAATGAAAGACAATATGCTCATCTATTCAAGACACTATCTTAATCCTATTGGGTATATTGATTCCGATTTTCAATCCGATCGTGACTCTAGAAAGTCCACATCGGGTTCAGTATTTGCACTGGGAGGTGGAGCCGTGGTATGGAGGAGTATTAAACAATCTTGTATTGTCGATCCACCATGGAGGCAGAGTATGTAACCGCTTGTGAAGCTTCTAAAGAGGCTATATGGTTCAAAAAGTTTCTCTTGGACCTTGACGTGGTACCTTTAGCAATGGAACCCATAACACTTTATTGTGATAATAGTGGAGCGGTTGCCAATGCTAAAGAACCAAGAGTCATCAGCGTGGCAAGCACATTGAGAGGAAATACCACCTTGTTAGAGAGATTATTCATCGAGTAGACGTAATGGTTAGCAAGATTGCATGAGCAGATAATCTTGCGAATTTGTTCACCAAAAGCTTACTAGCTAAGGTTTTTAATGAACATCTTGAAAGGATGGATATTATTGATATGTCACATATACTTTAAAAGGGAAATTGAGAGATTGTTAGTTTGATGGCCTTTTTTGTAGTAAGTATATTGTAACGACATTATAACATTCTATTATTCACGTGTCAGAATTTGCAACAATAATCTAAGGTTCCATAATCATATGAAATATAACAAATTGTATACTCGACGGTTTGGGTATAGTGAGACACAATTTGTTATATGATCAAAATATGTCGTTCAAAATCGGTACATGAAGTTGGACGTTTTATGTTGATAAGATTGTATTGTTCTTATTAAGATTTGTCTAGATTTGGGAATGGGAACAATAACGTGTTTTGAAGCACATTGAACGGGACTGCGTGGATGACTCATTTGTGATCGCTCGATATGAGACATCACTCGATTATCGAACAAGTCATCTAAATCCTGAGAAAGTAATGTACATTTAATTGCTAGTTCAAGTTCTTTGAGGTACCAATGAGTAAAGTCTTAATTAGAAGATCGATCTCGGTGCTTTGTGAATCTGGGCGAAGTAGTTAGATATCATATACATGCAATAGTGGAATCCGTTAATCCTCATGATGAGACGATCGTCACTCTAAGATCTTTTCTAAAGGGTATTGAACCTGAGCTCAGTAGTCCGACAATGAGATTGTTGGACTTGGTGTTGTGATGTGATCACAAAGAATTTGCCTTATGAAATGGGACTTAGAGGGTAATACATGTTGAAGGGCAAAATGATCATTTTGTCGACTTCAATATATGACGGTCAAATGGGGGTTAACTTGTGGAACGGTGGTCGGAGGATATTGTTATCGAATCATAATTGGCTTCCACAACCTTCACTCGACTCAAGAGTGCAATCCCCATTTTTTGGTAGAGTAAGCATATATCTCAATTGGTCAAGAGTTGACCCAATTAGAAACATCTATTGGAGCTTGAGTGTTGTGAGTCCGATTAGGTCCCTCCTTTAGCTCCAGTAAAGGTGTGTGACTTAATTGGTCTACTACAATGAAGTCTAAGGAAATTTGTGCAAATATGAAACTCTAATTGTGTGTTATAAATATGCCATTTAAGGGTACATTTGACATTGATTAGGATTTAGCCATTTTTCATTTCCCAAAAGAAATGAGAGGCACCTAAGGAGTACAATGGAGAAAATCTAAGGGAAGAAGTATTTCGTTAGGCCATTAAAAGCTCTTTCAAGATTATCATCACACATTTATGTATGAGGATTTAAATAATAATATCATATGATCTCAATGTGATCTAAAATCTACCATGCATTTGAGTTTAATCTTCCAAGGAAAATTAATTTCCTATTGTAATGATTAAAGCTATACATCCAACTGTCTGATTGGCCCCCATTCAAATACACATATTCTAGAAGGATCAAGAAGGCTTTAGAGGAGTGACAAATTCTGTTTAGCAAGGGTGGCATGGTTAGAGTTAGTTA